>RCUC01156172.1:0-40612 GCA_003697995.1 Taxidea taxus jeffersonii | reverse complement strand
AGGTTTTCTGATCTCGGTTCCAGGACTTCTTACACTGAATTGTTCCGTTATAATTTTCTTGACAGTCTCTTGAACTACACTGAAAATGCTTTGAGGTCAGGAATTATGGCATATGGTTCTTCAACACGCACTTACTGAATTTAAAAAAAAAAAGGAATAACACTTTTGCCAGCCTCATATATCCAATGGTAGCTAAGTTCAGAATTTTTTTTTCAATCAAGTTGTCTTTTAGACACCTTGGAAGGTAGTACTGTTATTTCCAGTTTACAGATGAAGAAACAAGAACCCATAAATGTTGTTTTCACCCTTCCTTTTGTTCCCAGCAGATTAACAAACCTCCAGTGCCCTCCAGAGGCTGGCTATCAGTCTCTACCAGGTGTCACTAAGCAATGTCAATTTGGAGGGCTGAGTAGTTTTTTTGATGATCATAGTGTGATCAGCAGATAGAAGTTATAATGGAAATTTAAAAAAATAAAAATTATTTAAAAAGGCTTGAGATGAAATATGTCATATGATCCCTTTGAGTAAGTCCAACATTTATCACCATTTAATTGACACACTGAATGAATTATATATATGGCATTATAATGATGTAATAGCTCATAGTCCTCACGGCTTGTGGAGTTGAATGTTCTGTCTGGGTGCAGTTTTTGGAAGCAAGAGAGGGACAAATGAATATAGTCATCTGGCACACTGTTCAGGGTTTTCACCAGCTACACTTTCCTTGTATTATTGCCATTGTTTAAACACAATGTATTATAGGCAACATACATTCACTTGGACAGTGTAGAAATACTTCATGGGCAATACACTTATTTTAAAAAAATAGGTATTTTAAAAACATAGGCACTTATTTATTTTTTCTTGTTTACTCAACTCACTCTTTCTGTTTCTATCTCTGATTTGGCTTTTTAGCGTATTGGCTTTTTACAAATCATCCAATGCAATTTAGTTTAAGTTCCCAAGTTGCAGATTGGTGGTTAGGGGGCCATCAACTTATAGAAAAACTGTCATCAGTGTGTTGACATGGGAAAATATGATCTCCTCAAGATAAATGGGTTGATGGAGAGCTTTCTTTTCCTATATGAATGACTTCATGCCCCAAGGAGTCGAAATAGAAGAATAAACCTAAACATGGCTTGGCCAACATCAGTCTTCTGGTAAAAGTCCAATATGCAGCAGACAGCTAACAAATGCTGAATGAATTCAGTTTTTCTCTTTTATGTATGCCCTGGTTTACAAAGAGTGGTGGAAAATGAATTTTTGTGCAAAATAAAATTTTACTTTGACATTGAATGTCATCATGACCATCTAGATATAATAATAAAAGCAACAATGACAATAGAATAATAAAATAACAGTTAATGATTACCAAACACTTATTTATCAATCAGTGCTTTTTTTCTGCATTAAACTAATTTCCTAATTCCAGATGTGAAATGAGAGCAGGTGCTTTCTTTCTAATCCAGTGGACTCTTACACTGAATGCACAGACCATATCCTTCCCACAGATATGTTAAACTCAAGCATGCTTTATTGCCACCTCCCACCACTTCACTGAGAAGTAGGCCCCAGGTCTAGGGTAGAATAAGGGCTCGTTCTTGCCATTCCAAGTTTGTGGATGCTACTGAGGAAAGCGGATACTATTCACCTTTGAGAGAGCTTGTGAGTTCACAATGACAGTTGAGAAGGTTCTCATCAGGCAGTCAGTTAGTACAGGTACAACCATTCTGGCAGGTATAAGAGACAGTGCAAGGGCTCGTGCTGTTGTATTTGTCCAATTAAGCTAGATGAGGCTGCAGTAACCATTGTTCCTAAGCCTTCAGTGGCTTGAAACAACAAAGCTCGTTCTTCACTCACACCATACGAATATCACACCTTTCTGGAGGATTTCTGTTCATACTCGACCAAGGCTGATGGCATTCCAACCTTACTGAACGTTGCTGGTAGCTGGAGGAAGAAAGAAAGAGATGGGCAATCACATGCTGGATCTTCGTGCTTCTACTGGAATTGATACAGGTCACTTCTGCTGATGATCCATTTGCCAAAGAAAGACCAAGTGGCCATTTCTACTGTCAAGACAGGAGAGGTGGTCCTCTTGAATGCCTGAAGGGGGGTGTCTTCAGAGTTAATGGTGAGTAGCACTGTTGCTGATGATGCTCTCAGGGAATGGGGCCAGAGGGAGCACCGCCGTCACGGTCTCTGACTGATCTGTCACTATTTTCTGTTGTGCCCATGCTGACGAGTCTTTTCGCACCGACTCCAGCAAAACTGCGCTTGTTCAGATCACCAGCCTCTAGGTTCAGGTTCCACACCTCTAAATCCAATGGCCAGTCTCCGTCCTCATCCAGCTGATCTATAAGCCCTGTATGACATCTATTTCTCTCAACCACTTGAATTCCAGGTGAGCACACACCTCTGGTTTTTCTCTTATACTATGGCCTTTTTCTCCTTAGTTTCATTTGCGAGTTCTTCCTTGTCTTCCTGACCTTTTACTCTTCTAGTACCAAAGGACAATATCAGTGGCAGTGGCTTTCTTCTCCTCTCTATCTAAACTCACTCATTTTGTGATCACATACAGAATCTTGGTTTCAACCCCCCCACTACTGGGCTGGATAATCTTAAATGTATATAAATGCCTTTAGCTTTTTCCTAAAATCTAGTTTTCTATTGGTCACCTGGCTATTTGATATCTCTAATTTGTCATGTTTAAACCAAAGTCCTGATCTCCCTATCCAAACATGCTCCTGTTTTACTCTTTTCAGCCAATTTTGTTGTCTTCATCTTCCAAATATATCCAGACTGAATGTATTCACTAGTACCAATCTGGTCCGAGTCACCACATTCCCATTATTATGTGATCCTCCTAAACAATCTCCCTACTTCTACCCTTGATTGAACCACTCCTTCATTCTGTTATCTCACATTAACCAGAGTGAAGTGCAGACTCCTGCAGTGGCTTCCCATCTCAGTCTTCGTCATCCCTTGAGTCACACATATTCTGGCCTTTCATTCTTTCCCTGGCCTTACTTCTTATTATTTTTCTCTCTACTCACTCAGCTCCCATCACAGCAGCCTCTGACTTTTCCTTCAAACATTCCAGATATGAGGGTGTCTGAGTGGCTTAACTGGTTAAGTGTCTGCCTTCAGCTCAGGTCATGATCTCCAGGTCTCCAGGTCCAGAGACTGGGTCCCACATGGGGCTCCCAGATCAGCAGCGAGTCTGCTTCTCCCTCTCCCCTGGCTTCTCCCCCTTGCTTGTGCTCTCTCTGTCCCTCTCTCACTCAAATTAACAACAACAAAAAAATCATTGGGGCACTTGGGTGGCTCAGTGTGTTAAAGCCTCTGCCTTCAGTTCAGATCACCATCTCAGGGTCCTGGGATTGAGCCCCACATTGGTTTCTGCTCAGCGGGGAGCCTGCTTCCTCCTCTCTCTCTGCCTGCCTCTCTGCCTACTTGTGATCTCTGTCTGTCAAATAAATAAAAAAAATCTTTAAAAAAAATCCTTAAACATTCCAGACATGCTTCTGGCAGAACTAGTGAGTGTGTGGTTCACACTTTTTGTGATGCCATTTCCTATATGTAGGCATGGCTCCCTTCTTTCTTTCTCAAGGCTTTGTTCAGAAGTTGTATTTTCAATGTGACCTTGCCTGACCACTCTTTAAACATATAAATCCCCTTTTAGCACCTGGGTGGCTCAGTCGTTAGGTGTCTGCCTTCAGGTTAGGTCATGACTGAGCCCTGCATCGGGCTCCCTGCTCAGCGGGAAGCCTGCTTCTCCCTGTCCCACTCCCCCTGCCTTAGTTCCCTCTCTCACTGTGTTTCTCTCTGTCAAGTAAATAAATAAAATCTTTAAATAAATAAATAAATAAATAAAATATAATCTGCCCCCCTTTTTGCCTTTGGTAATCCACATACCTCTTTCTGAAATGTTTTGTTTTTCTCCCCTCTGGAACTTGTTGATTTTAAAAGTACTATATCATTTACCTATTAATTTTGTTTATTGCCAGTCTCTCCCGCCAGAATTTAAAATTCCTGTTTTGTTGACTTGAGTATCTCTGGTACTTAGAAAAATGCCTAAAGCCAGCTGACTGTTAATAATTTTTTAATTGAATGAATAGATGATAAAAAAAGAATGAATTAATGAAGTTAATTTGCTGTAGTTTGGGCTTTTCACAAGAACAACCTGGGATTAAAGGACTGGTCTGCCCATGTACAAGTAACTCATCAATCTTCTTAAGTAACACCACTAAAGCCAATTTCCTTATTATTATTCAAGCATAGCATATGCAGTGAAATCCAAACTATGGCACTATAGCAAAATCACATCATATTGTGTATAATATCTAGTGTCTGTGGGCCAATATATTTTAGGGAGTGCTCTAATGACCACAGGGAGATGAAAGTCTCATTTCAAGGTATTATTTGATTAGATGCTCCAGACCACACAAGGAGAAATATCCTGGGGATCCCTATCAACACAATCTGGTATTTTACTATGACTCATTTATTCCTCAAACAAAGCTAGAGAGAGGGTTCTGGGGTAACTTTAGTTAAATCCCTTTTCTTAATGTCTCTCCTGAAAGAGATCACTGACACTTGTCATACAATTAGAGCTGGTTTCCTCTCTTTGGATGACAAAAGAAAAGAAAGAGAGAGAAGGGAGAGAGAGATGAGATGAGCAAATGTACTAAGAAGAAAGCAGAAATATTTTTGTATCCGGTCCTTTAAAAAGTTGTATGTAATACTCTGGTTTCTCTTCAGATCGTATAAATCTTTCGCCTTTTAAAAAGTTGTATGTATTTTTTAAAAAAAGAATGTGTAATGCTTACCATGTTCCTGTGAGAACTCTGTCCTCCTACAAATTATGCTTAGTGTATGCTGACAATGTGGCTATCAGAATGTAAATACAGGGACTTGTTCAATGAAACTACTGTCACAGAAGGAATAAGCTGGTCTTTTCAAGGATCCCATAAGTAACACCCCACGATTCTCCTGAGTGTTGCCCTATTGAGAAATAGATATCAAAGTGTCAGTGTTATTAGGAATAAAGTATTAGAAAAGGGAACCTCATCTGCAACCACAATTGGGTTTTCTGAGAATTTACTCTCTAAAATATATATCAGCCCTTATAAGTTCTTGGTCTGTTCTATTACCCAATCTCCTGTAGAGATAGAACATGTAGTGGGTGATAGAACATGCAGACATACACAAACAAAGAAGGCTCTGTCCTGACATTCCATACAAGAGATGCGCAAGAGTCCTGAACTGGTCATGCTGAACTCCTCCTCTTGAACCTACCAACCAGGGAATGTTCTTTCTTCATGATAATGCAAGAGGAAAGATCCAGAGAAATCAGAAATATTTCCAAATTGAGGAAATGAAAGGGATATTTTTCTCATCGGTGGGAATGTAAGGAAAGGGAGATCTGTGTTCTTCCTTAGCAAAGAAAGTTAAAATTACCTCTAATCAGAACTCACTGTTGACTGTCTTAAAAAAAAAAAAAAAAAGATAAAATCAGAGGAAAACTTCTCGAGTTTCAAGTCATTATCCAATTGCAACAGAAAACCCTTTTTGACTCACCACTTATATACTTCCAAGAAACCGTGTGTGTGGATGATGAGAATGACTGTAATACTTGGGTTTTTAATAGAAAAAAAAGAAATATTAGTAGAGAGAAGAAACCACTTGAACAAACAGGCTGAAGCCTGTGTCATATCAAGATATTTTCTGATGGACTGGAATAGAGAATGAAGTGTGATTGCAGAATACCTCATCAGTCAGTATCTGTCACTTGATGCCCTTAAAAGCATGTTTTGGGGCACCTGGGTGGCTCAGTGGGTTAAGCCTCTGCCTTCGGCTCAGGTCATGATTGCAGGGTCCTGGGATCAATCCCCACATCGGGCTCTCTGCTCAGCGGGGAGCCTGCTTCCTCCCCTCTCTCTCTCTGCCTGCCTCTCTGCCTACTTGTGATCTCTGACTGTGAAATAAATAAATAAAATCTTTTTTTAAAAAAAGTATGTTTCTTTGTATATTATGAAGAATCAAAGTTAAGCCCAGCCCAGGTAGAAAATGCCTCCTTATTCTGACAAAACAAATAAGACAAGTAGACTCAAGTGTTACCCCATTTAACAAGTCAAAAAACTGAAACAGAGGACCACTGATCTGCCACAGAACTCTGTGGTCTAACAACAGATCTACAAGCTAAAACCTGAATATCTATCCTTACACCTGATACCAATCCTCCAAACACTTTATTTTTTTTTGGTCTGCCATTCTTGCTCAAGGCCTTTCCTATTGGTATTTATGTATACAGGTGAATAAATTTCCTCTCAGCATCATAGCAGAAAAAGACAGAGTGAGTTTCAATTTCATGTACATAGAACTGAAGGCATTCACTGGTTTCCTTCAAGTCACCAAAGTCAATGAATTATCTAGTAAATAAATTCCTTAAGCATATGGATTGAATCCATATTGCTTAGATAAGAGGTCCTTAATAAGTATTTTTGTCATGAATGAATAAAAGTTCTATCTTAAATATGACTGTGGTTTGTGATGGATTATGAGAGGTTATTGTGTAAGGTTTTTTCGGGATGGTTGACTTATTATCTTCATCTACTTCATCTCCTGAAAGAATATTTCCCTTTGCTCAATTCTCATTTTTCTCTACTATAAAAGACTTGACTGAAGCATGTAGACAAGTTTTGAAAGCTAATTATTACTTACTTTCTGCAACTTAAGTTTGCCATTAATTTAAGTCTCCCATGTCAAACACCACTCTGATTTTGGAAAACATACGAAGCTTCTCTGCCTCCTGCTGGGTGAGTATTGCTGGAAGCTAAGTATCGGTGCCGGCACTTGGCTTAGGAAAGGTCATTCAGATGGCCCCTTCCATGACTCTGACTCCTGAGGGTTTGATGTAGAGACACAGAGATGGTAAAGAATTATTCATGGTGGCAGCAGCACCAAGAGTCCCCTGATAGCAGTGGTGGTAAGGGTCTAGTGGCAAATGGCAACATCCAGAATCCCTCCACTGGTGCAGTACTGAGTTTCCAGTGTGTGCAGACCACAGATGCATTTCCTGCTGCTTGGCCTTTCTTGGTTTCTGCATTTTTAACAGCCTGATGGATAAGTCCACAGTTGATTTTGTAAGCTACCCAATATCCTTGCAATAAATTGCCTTTATCACCGAAGTATTTGTTCTGTTGTTTGCAACTAAAAACTATGACTGATACAGAGATTAGTACCAACGAGTGGGTTACAGGCAATGGTCCCCAAGAAGAAAGGAGAATTTGTGATAGATTACCTGACCAAGTTAGAGCTGAAGGCAGTAGTAATTCTGTTATAATTCAGGGAAGGGAATTTGGATGCCCATGGCGGGAAACAGTGGTACAGCTAATTAAAGCATCATCTGCGTGTGCCTTGAATGAAGTACCCATTTAAATCAAAGCTTTGGGAATTGCTCTGTCATGACCATAAAATAGTATGAAGGACAGGAGCAGCAGGGTGAAGCATCTACTCCTAATAGCACTTTAAAGCCATAAAGAAAAATAATGAAGGGCACAAATCCCTAAATTCTTAGCTCAAAACAAGGACTAAAATCTAGGGACATTCTATGAATTAAGAAATACAGAAAACAAAACCATAACAAAACAAAACAATCTTTCTCTTCAGCAGCCACAAAACTAAAGTCAATGACAGATGAGATGTCAAATTACAACATCAGTAAAATTAACATCTTTGTATTTCTTTGATGTGAAAACTAGGCATTGATTTGTTTCAAACGGTCTATGTTCTTATTTGTTCTCTTACCTTGGGCAAGTCAGATAGTGTCATGGTTAGGAGCTAGCCAGAATACCTGGCTTCGTATCTCCATTCTACCATATGATGGAAGCAGTCAGTTAGTTGGTGTCCTATTGCCTCAATTTCCCCATTTATAAAGTGGGAATGGCAATAATATCTACCTCATAGAGTTATTGTGAAGTTTAAACTAGTTAATATATGTAAGGTTATCAGAAGACTGCCTGGAACACGGTAATCACTGAAATAGCAGCTAGAGCTATGGTGGCCACTGTTATTGTTATCACATTGCTGACACATTGCTGATAAGATTTGTAGGGGAGGAAGGAGCAGGTACCACACTGACATGGCAAGAGACGTGCATATGAGGGGGTTCACAAAAAGCTCTAAGAAATACATGGACATCAGTGTTGTTTCTATAGATCCTGGGAAATCTCCAACAGAGTAAAGATCTGGTTATGATTCCTTGTGCTTTATGCCATTGGGGGGAAGAAAAGGCAGGATGCTTCACTGACTTCTTAGGATTTTGAAGTAAAAAATAGACTGATTTTATCTATGCTTCTCTGACTCATTTACTAGGTGAATTAGGCTCACTTTATATTGCCTCTGGAAGACGAGAAGGATGATTTGGGCCATAACGAGAATAGCATTCTAATTGGCACTTATGACCTAGCAGAACCAGTGTTGTTACAAATAGCCTTGTGCTTCCAGGTAGAATGATTTCTTGTTAGGGTCCTGAAGAACTGCCAGGAAACAGAGATAGAAAGCTACCAATAAGCAAAAGCTTATTCAACCATACTACAGAATTTTGCCTTAGTGAAAAGGTACAATTCTAATGTTTTAATCACTTTAAATGAGACTTAGTCTAACCATAGGGAAACAAATAGCTAAACACAATCTAATGCAAGGGAGGGTGATTTAATAACTTTGAGATTTTTGTTTGTTTTTCATTATGCCACCCACATTTGCTCTAATACTCAAATCATTTAGCAACCCAAAGCTTTGCCCATGACACTTTATTTTCTTGTGGAAAGATGGAAGTTGTTAAGATCTCAGTTGGCTGTTCTCTTTTTTCTTTTTGGAATGTACAATGCAGTAACAGAATATATTCACTATGAAAAAAAAAAAAACCACTTACTTGGGGAAAAAAAAAAAGTGAGAAATGGGAGGGTGATCAGCTACTTGGAAAAAAAGAGCAAGTGACCTCACCTTTGGGTCCTCACCGTGAGATTAGGAATTCTGAAGTCAAGAATGTTTTTCTTCTTAAAGCAGAGAATGTTTCAAAGTGTGTTTGAGGTACCAGTGACTTCCTAGCTCTGGAGATATAAAGGGGGATTGCTGAAAACTTGCCATTGAATGCTCTTCCTTTGGTATATCAGTTTAAAGACAGCCGATAACATTGGTGATGTAAGCTTTGTCTGACTTACTTTGGCCTTCCAAGGGCATTTGTTCAGCAGACCATGGCAATGGTGGACAGAGAAATTCCTTAAGAAAGAGAAACACAGGTACTATTTTCAATCACTGTCTCAGCATCCTGGGCTAAATCATGTGCTTAATTTTCTGTGAAGTCTATTTTTTCACTGTCTCAATGTAAATTGCAAGGCTGGAAGGTACTTCAAAAGTTATAAAATCCAAATTCCCCCAGAGAATTCCCCAAACCATACAAGCTAATTATAAACTTTGATTTTGTACTTTTTACAAGACTGTACTTTTTAATCAATGGACGAGAGTAATGTCTCTGTTACGTATTAACCACAGTAAAAGAATAATGATAATGCTAACAGAAATGTTCTTTGGTGTTATCATGTTGGGCACTGTGCTAGCATTTTCCATCTGTGAGCACATTCTTTAAGATAGGTGTTCTGTGTTCCATCTCACAGATAAGGAGTTGCTCCCCACCACGGCCAAAAATGTCTCTCCTTCACAGAGCAGTACTTAAATCTCATACTTGCCTCACAGCTTAGCTCAAATCGTCACCCATCCGATTCACCTTTCCTAATTTACTCAACAATAATCATTTTTCAATAAATATTTATTGAGCACTTTTTGTATGTCAAGCACTGTGCAAGGCAGACAGTATATTTGTGGGTGAAGAAAAAATTACATTTTCAACCATGTGGTAATGTAAAACTTAATGGAGGAGACAAATAACAAATAAGCAAATGAATATATGATTAGAATGACAATATATACAATCTTGGAATAAATTTCAGCCAGTGGTCAAAGCAGGTGGCCATGGGGATAACCTCTTCCCCCCTTATTATGCCTACTTGGGGCCTTTGTGCAAATAGGAAAAATTCATCCTTTGCTCAAGGGTCTTCACTGACCATCAAATTATTATAATAAATACACAAATCAATGATGACTAGCGATGTGAGCAGCACCCCCTAAGATCTGCAGTATGGAACCTACAGAACTGTATGCAGAGGCCTTGAGATAACAAACACAGCAAGTTGTCAAGGATGAAGATGTGTCAGCCACTCAGAGGAGGCAGAAGAATATTTTGGGTGAAAGAATCAGCAAGTATGGAGACGTTGACATGGGGAAGAACATATGGTTCTGAGAAACTGAGAACAGGCCGGTGTTACTGAGGCATAATAAATCAGAGAGAAACGGTATCGGGAAAACAGGCGAGCAGTAAGTACAGAGTGCGGCTCTACTTAAACTGCAAGTGTGCTCGCTGACTTTAAGCCAACGAATGCCAGAGTCAGATTTGGGTTTCTGCTTGGGTGGATAACTGAGAGTGGAATGCGAAGTGTGATACAAATAAGGGCCGTATTGCGAGAGCCTGGTTCAGAGGGATCCGTGTTCTGAAGCGGTGGCTTGACGTAATTGTTCTGACTTGGCATTTCTACTACCAGGCGAGGGTCTTTAAGTTGGCAGGGACTCTATTTTATATGCTATCCCTCTATTAGTTTTGGAGCCTTGGAGATGTGAAATAGGTATTAGAATAGGGAAGGAAGAAACTCCCTGCTCACCTCCTCTGTGCCACCGGTTGAGCAGGCACTGAGACGGGGCCTGACACGTGGGCGTTTGGATTAGCTCTTGGGAAGGGGTGGGGGAAAGCAGAACTGGGCAAAGGGAGAAGCTGAGCAGCCATGCAAGCCCAACAAAACCCCAGCCCACTCCTTGTGTACTGTCACATTTGCTGCCTGAAAGGAACAGAATAAGCCAAGGGACAGAGTCGTGAAAGACACTCCATGTTTGGGAAACATTCCTATCTCTGGACCTTACATAATGTGACAGCATCTAAGTGCTTAAAAAAGGAAGTGGCTTCTGAAAAGAATGTAAGTCAAAAACCAGAATGATTATGGAATGGGACTTGGTGGTGGAAAAAGTGCTCTCTCACCAAGGACTTCATTAAGTGAGGCCCCTTCCCTGTAACTCAGTTTCCCCATATGCAAAATTAGAGACTTAAAGCAGATGGCCTTAAGTGACCCTCCCTATTCTGAAATTCTGTGGTTCTGAGTAAAAAAAACCCAGTTTAGGAAACCCATTACAGCCGTAGCTGTCCTTTTCCATTAGTCCAAATGCATCTAGACTCATCAAAATGGGTTTTGACTCGCGGGGACCAAATGTCTTCATTTAGAAGAAACGGGAAAGGCAGCCTTGCAAATTACACCATTTCTCCCACCTCCATTATGCTATGAGCATTCTGCCAGTGCTGTTACAACCCAACAGCACGCAGCCAATTGGAGCAGAAAAGACAATAACCTTAATGGGAAGGAATTGGGAGCTGGGAGACGCCACAGATTGTATTAGGAGAAATGAAATAATATTTAATTTCCCTGGTCATAAATAATCTGTCTGCCCACATTATGAGCATATCAGAGTTGACAGGGAAAATAGTCACCAACATGGGAAAAAAAGGTCATTATTTTTTCATTATTAGTGGGTAATGAGGGTGGGGGGCATATCAGATGTTTCTTTTTTTTTTTTTTTTTCCCTGACAGATGGAACTGCCGTGGAAGAGTTGCTCCGAGTAGATGGTAATCCTCACAATTTGTTAGCAAGAAGCAATAACAATGATCTTGGTGATTCCTCACTCATGCTGGTAAGGTTGTTTATAGGTTTCAAAGTGCTAAGACATTTGTTTCTTTATGAGCACCTCGCTATGTGAGAAGGGACAGTCATTTTAAAGGTTAGGATACTGAGGCTCAATATTTGATTAAATGTTTTGGCAAAGCAATGACCTAAGAACTTCAGACTTAACCTTACTAGTTTCAAAATTTGGTTATCATAGCAAACAACCTATAATCCTTATTTTTACCTGCACTTTTTAATTTAAATCAGCTCACATTTTTTTTACTCATACTTGTTTTTTTTTTTTTTTTACTTATACTTGTTTTAAAGGATGCTCTACATAGCATCATCATAAATGGAAGGTTCAAGTCAGCAGTCTAAACTAGAAGTACCGTTGATTCTCATTATTCATGGTAGTTACGTTCTGTAAAGTCTCCACAAATACTGAATTGTTGCACCTACGGAAAATTCAGTGCTAGGTTCCTGCAAACCTCTGGTCACAACATTTTCATCAATCAATCAATATGCAACCTTGTTTTTTTTTTTTTTTAATGTTTCTGCTCAAAGACATCTTCTTTAATATGTATGGTTGATTTAACCTGAATCATTGACTTAATGTATATTGTTGATTCATTAAAATTCAATTCACAGCCAGTAACACTAACTCATGCCTGAATGAAGCTTTTTATCTAATACGTGTTTTCTCCTTAAGATACATCCTTGTACTTAAGGACAAGTACTGGAGAGTTAGTACACTCTTTAGCACTATGTTTGGGGGCCATTTTAAAGTGTAAAACCACTAACAAAAAACACCCACAAAAATGTGAAAAATATGGCATCAAAAAGACCATGTAACAGACACATCTACAGTATGAGATCTGAAACAAGGAGGCACAGTGTCACCTTGTCTAGCCTCAGCTGGGAAAGTATGTGTGGGGTGACTCAATCTTCACTACACTGTACATGTCTGCAAAATTGCTGCAAGTATTGATTCAGGGATCCCAAATACATTCTAGTGAACAGGTGAATTCAAAAATATAATTTCTGTACATAATGAGGATTGACCATCATTTTAAAATTAAATCCAAGGAAAACAATTACATCCTAATTTCTCAGTATGAGGCTTGTTTTTTTCTTTGTTAAAAATGGAGGGCGAAACTGGGTGTTGAAGACTTTGTTAGCCCCAGACAAGGAATTTCCTCCTGACTTAATCTGAAGGATTGGAATAAAATTACAATGAAAACAATTTTCTGATCATGTGATACACTTTTTCTTACTGCCAGGTTTATGTACCACCTACAATCATTTGGAGAACCTTTTCAATCACCACAAGTATCACAGATAAAACATTTGGAAGATGCCAAGGGTACAGACTCACTCTTTGGGAAATATTGTGCTAGAATATGAAAATACCCCAGATGTCCTGAGCCTCTGTATCCTCCCAACACTGAGGTAGGAAAAGCAGTGTACCCAGGAGGATACGGCTAACTGTAACTCCCTGTGGCTGGACAGCTTACTGGGCTGCTTAGCCACCTCTGCATTCTATTCTTGTTCTTGAGAGAAACGTTTTTACCTAAGAGATGTACAAACCTCCAACTGGTTGACCTTGTCTCCCTGATATGTCTAAGAAATCTTTCAATCTTTAAAAAAATCCAGAGAGATAAATACTGCTCCCCTCTCGAAATGTGCTTCAGAAATAATTTCATTCCCCTGTTTTCTTTTGCTGAGTTAAAGAGCTGAGTCTGAACTCAATAGGAGATAGTCAACTTCTGTGATCACTTTCTCAGTTGGTGGGACAGGAACTTGTGGGGACTTGTTTCTTGTATCTGAGCCCAGGCACAGATAGGTAGATCTGCCCCAAAACTGCTGTATGTGAGCAACTTGTGTAACACCCAGCAAGTACTTATGAGTTTGTATAGACAGTAGGGATCAGTGAGAAAAATGGAATTTAAAATGCTCCTCATAATAAACAGAGCCATACAAGCTTATTGACATTTTAAGACCAGCACTGCTGGTGTAGAAAGACAGAAAATTAACTCAAGTTGAAAAAAATGGATTCTAGGTTCAGATTTGCCAAGTACTGAGGTTCAAATAAGTCATTTAGCCTTAGCATTGTGAACATGGCTAGTCCAAAGTACTAACCCAGAGTGGCCCACTGCAAAAACACTCAGGAGTGTTAGCATGTTAACTAACATTGCTAGTTATTACATGAGTGGCCAAAGAGCAATGTATTCAATCTCTTTGCTTCTCAGTTTTGTATTTATAAAATAAGAGTAACAGAATTACTTAAGAAGACCTTTGCAAATAGTAAATGAGGTGTTTCAGGTGCAATAAAAATACAAGACACCTAGGAAACTGTTGATTCACAAGAAATTCCTTTTAATCTAAGCCTCACATTTCTCAGCAGTAATCAGGAAATTTTATCATTTGAAAGGAACTAGTATAACAGAATAATAAGGAACAGGGCCTTCATAGCAGACAGGCCTGGAGTCCAATTCCTCTTCTGCTACCTGCTACCCTATGAACTTGAGGAAACTACATGGTGTCTGTGAGTCTCAAGTACTTCCTCAGCTTTAGGAAATGATTGTATGATAGACCTCCCAAGAAGTAGTGAGGATTAAGTCATGTAAAGCACTTAGTGCCTGGAACTATGTAAGAAATCAGTATTTTTTTTAAATTATTTAAAAATTGTTTCTCTTAGAGTTTAAGAGGTGTTGATACTAACCAATCTTAGTCATCAGGAGAAATACTATATGGTTTGTGGAGACTGAGAGCGTCAACTCTTGATAGGGATTGCATTAAATGTGTAGATTGTTCTTGGTAGCATAAACATTTTCACAATAGTTGTTCTTCCAATCCATGAGCATGGAATGTTTTTCCATTTCTGTGTGTCTTCCTCAATTGCTTTCATGAGTGCTTTATAGTTTCTGAGTACAGATTCTTTGCCTCTTTGGTTAGGTTTATTCCTAAGTATCTGCTTGTTTGGGGTACAAGTATAAATGGGATCGACTCCTTAATTTCTCTTTCTTCTGTCTTGTTGTTGGTGTATAGAAACAGAGCATCAACTCTTAAAAAGCACAAGGATTTGGCAGTCAGACGAACATAAACTCATAGTTGAAAAGGTCTTGGTGATCATACCAGCCACTCTGTACTGTGCGTGAATAACCATAAAGATATCTTGGGCAAATATTTGCTTTGACTCTGTTTTAAAGCCTTTGATCAATCCAGGGGACACTCACTCTTGTGAGCCAGCCCATCCAACTGTCTTGAAGTTTCTTCTGTTAAGAAGTTCATAATTACATCAGATGAAGTCTATCTTCCTGTGACCTTCATCCATAGGTCCTGGTTCTGCGGCTACATACAAACACAGCACCTCTGAACACCATGTAAGCACTTGAAGACTATCACCCTACCCTGTGGTGGCTATGAGTTAAGGGCTAAGATCTTGGTCTGACACATGTGGGTTAAAACCAAAGCACCCTATACTCTCAGGTTGTGTGATGTTAAAAAATAGTTATGTAACTCATTAAATCTCAGTTTCACTACAGAGCTACAGACACACGTGTGTGCATGTGCACACACACACACACACAGACACAGCTTCCCTCAGATTAAGAGATAAAACTAATGAAATGGTGCATTCAAATTCCCTAGGACAGTGCTTAGCACCAAATAAGTTACTTGCTAAGTTGCTGCCATGTTTTAACCATTAAAATAAATCTTATCTTCCTCCCTGGCCTCCTTAGTCCCGGAATGTGCATCTCCCTGATTTTTAATTTTCTCATTCACTCTCCTAGATTCTTTTCTCTGAATATACTCTAAAAGTGTAACTCAGAATTATTCTTTGTATTTCAGGCCATGTGGCCTGAATGCAGAATAAAAGAGAACAGACATCTTCCTCTTGAAGTAGCTTAACGTTGTTAACTTAACTCGTTGAGTTACTTTCATTAAAGTCACACCATGCCACAGATTAATACTATTACAGTCAACCAATTCCCCACAGTTTTCTTTTCTTTGTTCTTTAACTTCTGTTACAAAAACCCATTTCATCAAATCCAACCCCATAACCAAAGGTCAAGAAAGAGTCTGCTACTTGCCCAAGGTTACATCAAGGCCAGGCCAAGGTCTGAGGCCCAGAAAGCAGGCTGCCAACTCTCAGACCACTGCTGTTTTCAACCAAGTGTGCTGTTTCTCACACTGTACTTCCCAAGGATTGCTTTAACAGTTTTAAATTCTTCCTTCATCTCACCCCTGGGACCCAAAGGTCATTCTCAGTGTAAGAAAATGGGTGGATTCAGGGAGTGGGAATGTGGCCAAGCTCAGGAGAAAGTGGCTTGTCTCTTCCTGGAGAAAAGTAGCTTCCACAGGAATGACTCCAATGTTTGGTGCCCACTGCCAAGTGACTGACCCTCACAGTCTCTGTACCCTCTTTACACTATGGCCTGGACAGCCCGTAACAGCCCTTACCCAAGGTGAAGGCACCAGGCAGCAAGACTTCTGGTCATGACTCCTTCTCTGATATCTGCCTTGATAGCCTCTACCACCTGAAGCCTCTGATGCCTTCAGTGCCTCTGCTTTCTCCCTTATAAGCAGCCTTCCCCCAAGTAAACCTTGGTTGGCTTCCCCCTCCAGATTGTCTAACAACTGCTCCTGACCAAATACCAGAGCAGCTGAGTTTCTGTAGGAAATGAAGCACAGCCGGCGGCTGGCTATGGTTACTAAAGACAGAGGAACTTAACAAGTCCTCCAGTGGAAACTCAGTTCAGCAGGGGAGGGCTACAGCATACAAGGAACAGAGGTCAGATTCAAAAGTAGGATACCAGAGACCAATCATCCAGAGACCTCTATCATCATCAAAACATTCTGATCATCAGATTAATGAAAATACTGATTTATGGATTTCAAAACAATGAAAATGACCACGGATAAAAGGGGGATCATTAGGGGCACCTGGGTGGCTTGAAAGGGCTAAGTGTCTGCCCTGGGATCAGGTCATGATCACAGGGCTCTGTGCTCTCAGCTCAGCAGGAGCCTACTTCTCCCTTTGCCTCTCCCCTTGCTTGTATGCACATGTGCACTCTCTCTCTCTCTGACAAATAAATAAAATCTTTAAAAAAAGATGGATTATGTAATGATAAAGAGATAAATTTCCTAAAAAGAAATAGCAATCCTCAACATGTATGCACCTAAAAATAGAGCTAAGAACAAATTAGAGTCAAAATATATAAGGCAAAACCGATAGAATTAAAAAGAGTAAGAGGGGAACTTGAGTGGCTTGGTTGATTAAGTATCCAACTCTTGATTTTTTGCTCATGTCATGATCTCAAGGTGGTGAGATCGAGCCCCACACCAGGTTTGTGCTCAGCTAGGAGTGTGCTTGAGATTCTTTCTCTCTCTCTCTCTCTCCCCCTCTGCCCCTCTCCACCCCTCTCTCAAAAAAAAAAAAAAAAAGGTTTAAAAAAGAGTAAAACACATATGCATAATTCAATACTGCTTTTTTTTAGTACTTGGTAGACCAAGTAGATAAAGATTAGTAAGGATATAGTTGACCTGGACAGCACTACCAATTAACTTAACTGACATTTGTAGGATATTCCATTAACAACAGCAGAACACATATTCCTTTAAGCTCAGAAGGAACATTCACCCAGACAGGTCACATTCTGGCCTAAAACACATATTAAAAAATGAAAAGAATATAAATCATACAAAGCATGCTCTCACACTACAGTAGAATCAAATAAGAAATTAATAACTAAAAGATAAATAATTCCCACATATTTTAAGATCAAACAGCATCCTTCTAAATACCATACCAAAGACAATGTCACAAATTTTAAAGCATATTTTGAACTTAAAAAATGGAAATATAACTGAATAAAATTTGGGAGTTGCAGTGAAAGCAGCATTAAGAGTAGAATTTATTGCACCAAATATCTAAGATCTAAAATCTAATCTAGATCTAAAATCAATATAAAACCAAGATCTAAAATCAACAACACAAGATTCTACCTCAGAAAGAGAGAAATAAAAGTGAATTAAGTTTAAAACAAGCAGTATAAAGTAATTGATAAAAATCAGAGCAAAAATCTATGAATTTGGAAACAGGGAAAGAATAGAGAAAATCAATGCAACTAAGAACTAGTTATTTGAAAAAAAATCAATAAAATTGATAAACATCTAGCCAGGCTAATCCTGAGAAAAAGAAGGTACAGATTTAAAGTACTAGAAATGCAGGTAGGGTCATCACTACTGATACCTTGAACATTAAAAGGATGATAAAAGGATGAAAAATTACATGCCCACAAATTTGATAACCTAGAAAAAATTGGCAAAGCCCTCAAAGGACTCAAAGTACCAAAACCCACTAAAAAATAATCCAACTATAACTACATATGTTTTAAAAATGAATCAATAATTAATAAACTTCTAAAAAATCACCAGCCAACCTGGTTTTACAGGTGAATTCTACTTCACATTTTTTTTTGAATTCTACTTAACATTTAACGAAACAATGATACCAAGTTTCTCTTCCAGAAACCAAAAACAGAGGGAATATTTTGTGAGGTTACTACTACCATAATAAGAAAACCAGATAAAGACATTACAAGGAAACTATAGGCCAATCTCTCTCATGAACATTGATGAAAAATTCCTCAATAAAATATTACCAGACCAGATCTAGCAATGTATTTAAAGAATTTAAAAAATACCACCAAACAGGATTTATACCAGATATGCAAGTTTGGTCCCGAAAGCAAGTAATGTAACCTACAAATTACCAAGTCAAAAAAGAAAAAGCACATATCAATTGATGAGATAAAGCATTTGACAAAATCCAACACCTCATGATGATAAAAACTTTTAGAAAACTAAGAATACAGGGGAAATTCTTCAACTAGATAAAAAATATCTAAAGAAAAAAACTGCTGTAGTTCAAATCATACTAAATGATCAAAAACTGGGTACTATCCCCTGAGATCAGAACAAGGCAAATATATTGTCATATTTGCCACTGCAATATCCCAAAATGGGCTCATCTGTAAGCCACAACTATCAATTTCTGAATGAATATCTGTAATTTCAACATAAAATTCCATGCCTTTTCCAAAACTTCATAGTTTATACCTTTGGGGTCATATGTAACAAGAGTTTCTCAACCATAAGGTCATAATCCTCTAATATTGTGACCTATTGGCTATGCTATGTAGTATTTTCTTCTTTTTTATATATCTTTGATTCATCCTGTATAAGGCAGAGGTTTAACATTATTTATTTCCATACAGTGATGCAGTTTCTCCAGCAACATCTATTAAACAATTTTTGTCCTTTCCGTTATTCGTCTATACTACTATCTCCACCATATACTAAGTTGTTACTTTTATTTATTTATTTAAGATTTATTTATTTATTTACTTGACAGACAGAGATCACAAGTAGGCAGAGAGGCAGGCAGAGAGAGAGGAAGAAGCAGGCTCCCCACTGAGCAGAGAGCCCGATGCGGGGGCTCAATCCCAGGACCCTGGGATCAAAACCTGAGCCGAAGGCAGAGGCTTTAACCCACTGAGCCACCCAGGCGCCCCAAGGTTTTAGTTTTAAATGGGTTCAGTTTTAAGGCTGTAATACTCTTTATCAAGAATCTTTAAATTCTTTCCCTTTACTACTTGGTTATTGCTATGATTTTGTCTTCACGTCTGACAGGAAAAATCCTCTCCCTTCGTTATTCTTTTCTAAAATTCACTTAGGTCTTTGTGAAAATTTTACTTTTCTATGTACATTTTAGAAAACTTTTCCAAGTCTTCAAAAATGCTAAGTTAATGTGAAACTTTCCAGGTGTTTGGAGATTGTAGACAATTTTTTGAATGCCATTCAGCATCTCCTAAGTGCTGGCAAAACTGGATAATACTTGCCATGGGCCAGACACATTGCAAAATGTTTGATGCGTTTTACTGCATACATTTCTCACAAAAACTCCATGAAGACTGCATGTTATTAGCCCTATTTTATGAAGGGCATGCAGAAAATTTAAGAGACTTTGCCAGGGTCACTTTCTTAGAAAGCATCACACTTGGGATTCAACCCACTCAGTTTGACTCAAGACCAAATTCTTAGGCATATATTATTTTTCAGGTTATTAAACATGAATTGGACCTTGAGACTCTGTAGAGTAGGTTCCATTTCCTCCAGGAAGCCAGTCAACATACTTCTACACTCTCTGATCCCTAACAGAAGTCATAGGTTCCTCCTTGGAAGTCCCATGACTCTTTATACTTCTTTCTGATGCTGTAAAAGTAGAAAATCTCTTTAGGGTCACATGTCCATAGCATGGAGATTAGAAATATTTCCTGGCATGACAGTGTTGAGATGAACACAATAGATAACATATGCCTCCCCTCCCCAGGGTTGGGTTAGTTCTGCTTGAATTTGATACGTAATTCAGTATGAGGGCTATAACGTTTATATGGCATAGATAAGGGCACCTGGGTGGCTCAGTTGTTTAAGCACCTAACATTTGATTTCAGCTCAGATCATGATCTTAGGGTTTTGAGACTAAAGCCTGCACTGGGATCCATGCTGAGCATAGAGCCTGCTTAAGATTCTCTCTCTCCTTCTCCCTCTGCCCCTGCCTGCACTCTCCACTCCTCCCCCCCACTTGTGTTTCTCTCTCCCACTCTCTCTAAAAAATAAATAAATACATAATAAAACAATAGCATAGGCACTAAGAGTGTAAGAAGGAAACAGAAAGGAATTCCCCAAGGAAAATGGTTTATTCATCTTTAGGGAATTAATCATTGCTATTTAGTGATATATTCTCTGTACCCTCTCCCTAGCCATGGAGGACAACACCTTTAATCTCATAAATCCCATGACTGCCTGAATGCTTGACTTCAGATGGCACCATTTTGTCCAAATGGGAACAACACCTTTGACTCCCATTCCTTTTTCCTATTCACTGTGGGGCTGGTGGCAATAATAGTTGTCATATGTCTGCATTAAAAATCAGTTTTTCAAACCTGGCAATTCACAGACCTGTACCCCTGGGGCTAATAATACATTACATGTTTATAAAAAATAAAAAAGACTGTTAAAAAAATCAGTCTTTCATTTCTATAATACCCAATATCAACTGTTTTATTATTTTTCACTAACATCTCAAAGAAAAAAAATAACTGGCTAAAGTTAGGGCATGTGAAGTCTTTGGTCCTCATTTCAGGAGCCCACCCATTCATAAGCTGACTCTTAACACAAAAGAACATGCTTACTTGTGTCCAGTTCTTCTCTTCCCCCAGACTATGCAAACCTACTGAGGTTTGTCTTCACTTTGTACATGATCCCTTAACTCTAATTCGGGCTCTCTGAAATCTCAAGAATATAAATGAAGTGAGGAAATTTTAATCAGATATTATAACATTGATACTAATATAATATTAATTAATAGTGAGTGAATGGAGCAGAATATAAACCTATAATTACTATAGTATTCTGAATACATATATAATTATTAATATATTATATAATATATATATATATAAATATATATAAACATTAATAGTGAGTGAATGGAGCAGAATATAAACCTACAATTACTATAGTATTCTGAATATATATACATATATATATTCCTAAAATATGGCCTTTTGTATGAGCAAAAGGCCAATTAGAAATACCTCAAAATGAAATAATGGCTCTCTGTAGATGGTGGCATTATAATGATTTAAACTTATTTTTTATACTTTATTTTATAAATTTTATACATTGAACATTGAGGTAGAAATGGCTAGCTATTCACCACAAGACATGCCTCTTTCCACAGTGCAGAGTTTGCTAAGAAAAGGCTACTGAGCAGGAACTACATTTTCCAGGTCCTCATGTGTCTGGGTAAGGCCATATGAGTCCATGCTTGCCTATGGAATGCAAGAGGATAGGATGCATGTCACATGATAAGTTACAGGAGCAGCTGTTCCTTTTGTAACTCCTGTTTCCCTCAGAGAGGACTTTGAAGTCCTAAAAGATGTCAGAGTCACACAATGGGGGGAAAAACCCACTTATCTGAATTGCTACTTGGGACCAATTGTTAAATAGGTACATCTATACTGATTCCTAAAATAAGCTTCTGTTTTAATCAACTTCCTTTTCCTGAGTTTTCCTAAGGAAAAAAAAATTTTTTTTAGACAGGTAGGTTTTAGAGAGTTGGTCCAGAAGCAAGAGTGAGAGTCAGCGAAGTGAGTCAGAGGAGGAGGAACAGGGATTGCAAGGATGCACTGAGTTGACCGACACTGCAGACAGCAGGTGCTGGAGCCCACCAGGACTTCTGTCTGAGGAGGCTTATGCATGCATCTCAGAACTGACCTGCAGCAGAGAAGGAGGAGGCGTTTGTGTATCTGCTCCCAACTCCCGCTGGTTGAGAGCTTGATCCTTCTTGGGACACTGACTCTCTGGCTTGTGGATTGCATGTCTGCATGCAGGATATTTCATGTGGGTGTCCCCTAATGTGAAGTCGGAGAAAACCTGGGGCAAAAAGTTAGAGGTACCTGATGAATGTGTGAGGTAAGGTACTGCCAGGTCACTCTGAATTAGGCCATTCACCACTGACATGGCTAGAATAAGCAGCGAGGTCCAAAGACCTGGAAGGGGTGCACAAGAGGTGTTTGGTGGTCACTGAAACCATGTAGCTGACTTATTATAGTATCTAACCTGGCCTTTTTTTTTTTTAAGATTTTATTTATTTATTTGACAGAGATCACAAGTAGGCAGAGAGGCAGGCAGAGTGGCGGCGGGGGGGGCGGGGTGTGGAGCAGACTCCCTACCGAGCAGAGAGCCCCATGCAGGGCTCGATCCCAGGACCCTGAGATCATGACCTGAGCCAATGGCAGAGGCTTAACCCACTGAGCCACCCAGGCGCCCCTCTAACCTGGTCTTAACTAAAAGAAGCACGCATTACCCTTGTAATCAGAAACCACACACACACACACCCACACACACACACATTTTGTTTGGTTCTATAAAATAGTTCAGTATCTTTATGACACTTAACTCTCAACTCACATGGAAAGCACTATGGCAAAGTGAGACATGCTAGGCATTTCAGAGTCTTACTTCATTTCTTTCTCAACTATTCAACCACCAAAGGCAATCATTTCCACCCTCTAAACAATATTCAGAACTGCCCCTGCTTCTGCATCTGCTGCCCCTGTTTTAGTTGGGGATTTTATCAGCATGTACCTCAAACACTGCTAGAGCCTCTAATCTCCCCCATTTGTTGTTTATGCCTAAAATTAAGTAGGGACATAATAAAATACTGCTTAAAAGTTATTTCAAGGGCTCCCTGTTGTCATAAACTTTAAGTACTTCACAAGGAAGTCTCATAATCTAGTCCCAACACACATATCAAGGCCTAGTCTACACCCTGCAGTTGAGGCACACAACAGAAATACCAAGGAAACCCCAAGACTTTTCATGCCACTTGGATTGTGGACAAGCCTCTCTCTACTGGGAAGGCTTTCCCTCACTTTTACCTAGAACAGGAGCTGGGCATCCACAGCCCTCAGTGAGCGATCACTCATGAGCTAAAAATGTTTTTTTATATTTTCAAATGATTGAAAAATTTTCTTAAAGATAATAATAGTTTGTGACACATGAAAATTATATGAGATTCACATTGCACTGCCATGACTAGGAGTTTTTCTGGAACACATCCACACTTGCTTATTCATTTTCATGCTGTCGAGGGCTAGTTTGGTGCTATCAAGGCATAGTTGAGTTGCTGTCAGAGACTTGTGGCCCACAAAGCATAAAGCATTTGTTACCTGTCTTTTTACAGAAAACCTCTGCAGAGAACATCCACACTTCCTTCAAACCCTGCCCACAAAGGGTCATTCCACAGCTCTGTCCTATAAAAATGAGTTCTCAGCTCTAGGAAAGCATGATTCCCACCTAGCACGAACTGTGCATTTCCATATCTTCTCCCTTCTGTTACCCCATTCCTTTCCTGGGAGTCAACGTTATGTCTTATTTATCTCTGGTTATCCCCTGGCCACCAGGATGGTGCCAGGTATGCAAAAGGGGTTCAGTTGACGTTGTTTGAATCTGTCCAATTTCAAGCCCTGCTTCCTCTTCTGAAACATACTGGTCAAGAGCATGGGCTCTGGTGTTGCAATGCCTGAGTTTGCTGTTGGGTCTAGCATGCAAAGCTGTGCTACCCTGGAGTTTCTCTAACCCCTCTGTGCATCTGTATCTTCACCTAAGAACCAAAGGTAGTAACAGTAACTCAGCACAGGCTTGTTCTGAGAATTGCATGTGATAATATATGCACGGTGCTAAGCACAGAGTGAGCACATAGGATGCTTTCAGTTAATATTAGCTATTACGATGATGATTATGTAATCCCTAAAGCTGAAATGAAGACTTGGGATCTCCTGGGAGACATCAATGACCAAACAATATTCCTACATACACAGCTCCATGGTGTTACTTGTTCCTTAGCTATTTTAATGTGCTCATGTGTTGTTAAATCAAATGGTATGTTTGTTGAGGCAAGGGACAAGATAAGTTGGAAAAAGTATTCTTTCCATTTTGTCTAAGAATCTCTGTCAATCTTGTTTTGCTCACATCTATCTTCTTCTTCTGGGCTTGTTTTCCTTTTCTCTCCATCTTTTTTTCCAAAGGCTCTCTCTGTCTCTCACTGCTTCCCTGACTTGCCTGATTACTTCAATTTGCTCTTCCTTCCTTCTCAGCCTACCTTCACTTTCCCCAGCCCCAGCCCCTTGCCTTCACTGTTTGTTCAATATTCCCCCCCCCACCTCTTCTGCCTTCTCTTCTCTTTATTTTTTTCAATCTTTCTCCTCCTATTTACCTTTATCACCCATATTCTTCTTCTTTTTTTTGTCTTTTATTCCTTCCTTCATTTCCTGGATGAAAATATCTTCTGTCTTTATTCTTTTTATTCTTTGCATCCTATTTCCTTTGCTTTTTGTCTCCTTTCTTTCATCACCCTGATACTTCCCTGATCTCTCCTCCTTTTTTCTCCTCCTCCATCTCTCTGTCCTCTACGCCACCGAAGCTGGATCCCCTCCCTGGGTCCGGTGTGGGGTAGAGGTTGCCCTGTCTCCTAGATGACCAGCACATCAGCGAAAAGCTATTAGTCACCCAGCAGAGGAAGAAGACAGTTGTCTGAGGGAGTGTGATGCTTGGGGAGCATCTCGAGGCCAAGCAGAAAATGGAGTGGTCAGGAAGGAAGAGGAGGCGGTGTTTAATGGAATGGAAATAAAATAGGTGAGAGAAAATGAGATGGAAAAGCAGAGATGTACGACACAAGAGAATTTAGTTGGAATGAGATTGTCATCAGATCAGCTGGGGGGAGAAAATGGAAAAACAATTCTGTTAAAGTGAATTTTTTGTCATAACCACAAGCTTTATATTCTCAGCTTGCTGGCTTGGCTTCCCAACACTGTTTTGTTCTTTCCTAACCATTTTGTTTGATCCTTCTCTTCTCACCAAATTTTGCGATTTACCCAACCCTGTCTGATTCCTATTTGCTGATTTATTTTCTTAGGCACTCTGGGCTGGCCAAAGGTTTACAAAGAAGCCATGTAGCACAGTGGTTAGAAGCACAGATTCAGGAGTCAGAAGGGACTTGAAATCTGGCTCAAAAAAACCAAAAAACCAAAGTGTTTTGTTATGCAAAAGTGCTGTAAAGTTACCTTTTCCTGTTACCTATGGCAGGCTTTGGAACAGATTTACTTGGGCCAGGATCCCATTTCTCCTCTTACCAGTTTTGTGACCTTGATCCATTTTATTGACTTCTCTGGTCTTTTTTATCTTTATCACAGGGATCACACTAATTATTCTCATAGATGATGTTGATGTGAAGATGAAAGGATATCACTGAAACCAAAGACAGGGCCCGGTACACAGTCAGGCTCTATCAATGTTTGCTGGCTTGTTATTAATATTTTAATAGATTGCTCCAGTCCTCTCTCACTGTAAGTTGAGATTGGCCTTCTTGGATTATCTACTCTCTGCCTAATATTATCAATCTAGATAGATGCTTCTTGCACTGCACAGCCCCCCTCCTTATTCAGGCCGCCTCTCCCAGATGGATGCCCAGGAAAGGCCAGGATTTGCTCAGCAATAACAAGATTTATATCTTGGCTGACTTCACAACTGCATCCAACCTCATCTGCCCATCCCACACCCTCCCTTCCTCTTGGTTCCTGCTGGGGGAAAGAGGAGGAAAAGGTTGAACCATTTCCCAGGAGAAGCAACCTACCCCATGAATTCACCACTCTCAGTTTAAATAGTTATCCACAATTAAATATACATCAAACAAACTCCCCCCAAAGGATGAGTTCATCTCCCAGTGAGAGTCTTGTCACAAAAACCTTTTCTTTCCCTCTCTCTCCTCTCCACCCTCAATTTCACCACCCCTGAAGCCTGCCCTTTGGAAATGCTCTTAACTCCCACCCCGTGCTTTTAACCCTGGTATTATGAGGGTGCACCCCAGCTGGAAATTTCCAAAGATGATTTCACTCAGTCTCCTAAATACTTTCAGTGCAAGGGGGTGGCTGGCCTGTGCACCAAAGGGAGACAGTGAGGTTTACTGGATACCCTGTCACCTGGAATGCTGAAGCTGCTCACCTACAAGTTGACTCCTGGCAAGACTCCTTGCTACACTTTCCCTCGGTTCCCTCAGTGGCACAATGCCAAGGGATCCTTGCAGTTGCTTATGGCTCCAGTATTCAAAACCCCAAACTGTATTCTGGTTAATAAATATAGATATCTGCACAGTCTTTATTTCTGCTCCATGTATCCAATGCACAGATAATAGTATAACTCTTTTGGAAAATTACCACCACCTTTGACCTGGTTCCTCAGATCATGAGATGCAAATTTCAAAACATGCATGTTGAAAGAAGACTATGGAGAAAAACCACCTTCCTAATGATGGGAAACAGTAACTTGGTTGTGTGATAGTGAATTAGAGAAGTCTCTCTCCAGTGCCACACCATCAAATTTCAAAGAAAAATACTGAGTACCACTCCTTCAGACCTAAAGCAAAAAAAAAAAAAAAAAAAAAAAAAGAATCTGGAAAATGATGTTTATGTAAAGATAAAATTAAGGAGGAAGAGGAAAGCAAGGAAAACAAAGAGTTTTGGAAATAACACTTTAATAAGGTACCAAAATAACCCAGTGTCAAGGATGTGGGGAAGGTTGTCTTTCTTTAGCGTATATTTTATTCTGGTTTTCTGTTTAAACTAGGAATTGTGATTTTTATCAGGTGGGCTTCTTCTCACACATTAGAAGGTAAATCCGTGTTGTAATGCTAACAGCACATCCCCAAATATGTCAGTAGTAGGAAACAGTGAGCAATGAAAAGGAGGACATGACAGTAAATGGAGAGTTAATTATAATACATAATCTTATACTGTAGAAGGGGGAAAAAATCAAAGAAATAATAGGAAGCCAAAGTAGGGCAGTCAATACAATTTAGGAAAAGAATGAAGTAGAAGAGGGATGTTGTAAGGCAAAAATTGTGGTATAATGGGCAGCAACACTGGACTGGGAACCTAGAGACCTGACACACAATTGAAATACTACCAAACTGCCTCACAATGCTGTGAGGCTCTACAAACCTCAGTAGATGAACATTTTAAACAGGGAAACAAATAGCTTTTTGTCCTATTATAAAAAAATAACTGTGAGAATCAAGTGATATAAGGACAAAACAGTGCTTTGTGAACTGTATACACATAAGTGACATTTTTATTGTAAAATATTATTCCCAAATGACTGAAACAGTGATGGTCCTAAGGTTATTATAAAACAGCACATCCCAGACAGCCAGGCTCTCAGGTCTCTGAATGAAACTGCAAGCCCTACATGAGTCTTTAATCTCTTCCTGTGGCGGCCCTCCTCTTACCTAAGCAACCGTCTCTGGAGGGCTGGGTCTACAGAACAGGATGTGAACTAATGGGTAGAACTATAGCACTTCCTCCATTTACTCTGTTTGAAGGGCCTTGCCCTGGATGAGGGTTGGGTTTTTTCCACAAGTAAATGGAGCACTCAACCATCTTGATTTTCTTCTGTGCTGGTCTTGAGCTTTCTCTGATAAGTAGAAGCAAGGCCTTTTCTTCTTGCACATAGTTCGTCAGTTCTTATACTAACACAGTTGGCCTGTGGTAAATGCCATCTGAAGGGACGCTGTCTTGTACCCTGTGCTCTCATGTATACTGACAGTCTCTGCCAACTGCCTTGACTTTCATGACCTTATGCATGTATGTCTCACTGCTGACTGGATTAAAGAGAAGCCCCTGATCAAAACGGACCAATCATAATTCCTTCCTAAGAGTTAAGGGGAGGGACAGATTAGATGAGGGTATCTGAATGACTAGACAGGCAAGCCCAACTTCTTTCAATAACATGGGCATCTTTCTTTCTTTCACTTTATGGGAAGACCAGAAAAGTAAAGGAAGTTTTTGGACCTTGGAGAAGATAAAACAGACCAAGAAAGAATTAAGGTGGTTTCCTCCATCTGAACCCCTCCATTAGGCCAAGTCTCTGATGCATCTTTGCCTCAAGGATCCATGAATCCCTCTCTTGTGTTTTAAAGATTTTTTATCTATTTATTTAACACAGAGAGATCACAAGTAGGCAGAGAGGCAGGCAGAGAGAGAGGAAGGGAAGCAGGTTCCCTGCTGAGCAGAGCCCGATGCGGGGCTTGATCCCAGGACCCTGGGATCATGACCCGAGCTGAAGGCAGAAGCTTTAACCCACTGAGCCACCCAGGTGCCCCCCTCTCTTATGTTTGTAATAAGGTTTCTTTTCATTTTAAAAAGCCTATAGGTAGTTGCTATAGTTTGAAACCAACTACTTAATTTCTTCAGAAATTCACAATGATTATGTGAAAGGAGACCTGAGATGAGGAGTCAAGTAGCATGAGTGCTCATTCTGAACTCACATGTGATGATACTATGGAATCATTGGCAAGTTCCTTATCCTTCTTGAGCCTCAGTTCCATCACTCACAATGAGCAAAAATAACCTGAGCTCCCTCAGATGTTGGCTGGGAATCAAGGATTTAGGAGAGTTTTATGAATACGGAAGTGTGAAAAATTATTATAAAAGATGTGTATTTAAATTATTTCTTCTGGGCGTGCCTGGTTGGCTCAGTAGGTTAAGTGTCTGGCTCTTGGTTTGGGCTCAGGCCATGATCTCATAGGTCATGAGAATGACCCCATATTGGGCTCTACACTCAGCGAGGAGTCAGCTTCAATATTCTCTCTCTCTGCCCCTCACTCCACCCATGTGCTCTCTCTTTCTCTCAAATAAATAAAGTTTCTTCTAAAATGGATGTCTGGTCTAATTCAGAGGCCCTGTAATCTCAGGTTCTAAATTATATTTTGGATGTTATTCCAAACAACAGCTGAGCTAGATTTCACATCCACCCTCTCCTTAACGTGCCCTGCATCCTCCTGTCATTGTTTGTTCCTATGCTGCCCCCACTCTGAACCAGTACTTCCAGTAATTACCTCCTCCTCCTGTCATCCCCATATCTCTTTGGCCACTGCCAATTTTGTGCTTTCATCTTTAAAGGAATTGCCGAAGCCCCCATGATTATCTTGTGGATATGCCTGGTGAGAATACTTTCTATCTGCCTGGAATAGTGTGGGCATTATATAACAAAGTTAACATCCTGCTTTATGGTACTGAATGTCCTATCAACTTGGTGTGGAGAACCCAGACTGGAAAGACAGACCGCCAAGGTCTGAGTCTTATCTTGGAGTCTTACAAACTGTTTGAGTTGAGAAAGTTTCTTAACTGCTCCAAGCTGGTTTCCTCATTTTAAACAATGGGGACAGTAGTTGAACTTACCTCAGGGGTATGTTGGTGTGATTAGAAAGCACAGAGAATATAAAACATTTAGCACTGACTTTGGCACATAGTAAGTAATAAATTGTAGCTATTGCAACATTCCCTGTGCCAGTCCTGACCTGTTTTCCCTGAGACCCATTTTTGTCCTTCTGTGAGACAGAGCCCTGTAGGCTGCACATTCCAGATTCCCAATAAACCAACATACAGATGTATTCAGCCAACAAGAATACTGAAATGAGACCAGAGAATGAGAAGAAGGGAAAGAACATGCTATTTCCCTCCTCAGCCCCCGACTCCACCTCCACCCCACATGGTGTCTACATTAGTGATGGTGTCTCTCATGTTCCTCCAGTTCTTCCTTGTTCCTCCATATTCTGTGAAAACTTGCTGAGGTCCTGGCCCAGGGTTCGGGTAGTATGATTTCTTTCTCCTTTCCCTCAAAAGCTTAGGGATGGTGGTGGATTGAGCTATTACTAATTACTAATTTTGTGTTGCCTCGCTGTCCCTTTTTGGCCTCTAAACTCTTCCATCAGCTGGTACTAGATTTTCTATACCACATTTCCTCTCAAAGTGGTTTCTGTTTCCCTGGCTAGACCATGATTGGTACAGCCCACCCCACCCACATCTTAAGTAGACTGCACATTTATTGTAAACAGAGATTATGTCTGCATCTTCTAGATTTCCCTATAGAAAATCATATATTCAACTAGTACTAGACACACATTTCTTGGCTGTAATACTTGAACACAGTGACTTAGCAACTTCTGCCTGTCTGTATGATCAAGTGAATCATCTTACTTTGGTGTTAGGTCTAAGCCCAGAATGATAGGTGGTCAACATCCCCTTGGATGTTCCTCTATTTTCTAATGGTGTCTAGCCATCCAGGTACCAATGACCAGGTGAGAGAGTTTGATCATGGGCCGTAGCCTATCTTCTAAGCAGCTTCCTCTGTAATATTGTTACTCCCTAGATGTAATAAAGATTTTATGCATCAAATTTAGTTCTGTTTCACCTCATTTGCTGTGTTAAATATATTTCATTTTCACTCATTCCAGTGTGCCTACTGGCAAACGTACTCACAATCTGAAAAACCCATTTAGTAAACCTAACTTTTAGTAGTGACAGGGTCCAAGGTATAAGATATTGGACTAAATGCTACCTGGCAATATCTTCATCTTTTCTTGATTCTGAATGAGCTAGATTTCAGAAAATAGGCAACGAGTGTTTCTTCATTTTAATATAATTTCCTGTTGAGTCAAAAATGGTAAAACCATGTCATGCAGACTACCTCTTTCAGTTGCCATAGAAGATATTCATAATCAAATGTGGAATGTTCTCATGAGGTCATAAAAGACTTCTCAACACACCTTTCCAGGACACTGCAACCAATCAATTGGGGCTGATTCTCAAGATGAAAGGTGCTGTCATTTTTTCTTAGTGCTTTCCTTTTCATAGTGTGGGCATGGTAGCTTCCTCCCTATACCCAAGTTTTCTCTCCTGCATTTTTGAGAAGCCATGAGCTTAGGGGAGATTAAGAACCCCAATTTTTGTGCTATCCATGACTCACCTAGCCTATCATTATACTGACTTATTTGGGTAACAGAGACATCCCATGCCCATGGCCAATGACATTGATTAAGGAACAGACATGAGACTGAAGTTGGGTCAGTAAGTCATGAAAAGAGACTTTCTAAGGACTTCTGAGAAATAGTCCCCTCAATCTTCTGGGAGAGCTACTCAAAGCCATCCCACTACCTCTTCCTAGACAATGTGGGATGAGAAACAGTTTAATAATTTTCACCCCAGAAGTGAAGCCAGCCTTATAAGGGGAGCTGAAGCTATCACAAAAGAAGGCAGAGCAGACAGACAGAAGAACTTGCTTTCAGAAATCACTGAGCCACTGAATCACACCCACCTGAAGAGCTTCCTACTCTGGATTTCCACTTTATGAGCTCATAAATCCCCTTCATCGTTTGGATCAGTTGGAGGAGAATTTGCTGTTACTAAAAGCCACATGCAACAGCACATCCAGCCTCAGACTTGAGTAAGTTCTGCTGTACTCACTACTTGCTCTCTACATAAAGACTGGCTCCCGCTCTCAGATCACATCAGGCTCGTTTTTTCCCTCTTCATTGTTCTTACTTAAATGCTCACTCCCTACAGATCTCTACCACCTCACAGCACCTGGCTCACCTTCTTCACAGCTGATTTTCATTTGTTTTACTGCCCTGAATAAGCCATAGCTTATTACTCTTTTTCATATTCTAATACTCAGTAGGTATGTCCTCTGGAGAAGGAGAGGAGATAGTCTTACATAGGCTTGGATTTAAGAAGTTTCAGAGGTACAGCTGTCCACCTTGGAGTCAAACTGCCTGAGCTGGCAATTCACTATTTTGTTTTTTTTTTTCCCTTTTGTGTTGTTTTAAGTGAATTTTAGAGAATTTTATAGTGGAATGGGACTTTAAATGATATACTAGCGAAATGTCCCTAGGGAGCAATTAGGAAAATGGAAGTCTAGAAATGTGAAGTAACTTGCTCCATAGCTGGAGATCTTGAGGAAGGGTTGTAACTCAGGCATGCTGACTCCCAGCCAGTGCTCTCTTCCTGACTCCACGCCCACCTTCTTTCACACTGCAAGTAGTTTACTGGGGGCCTCACTTGCAGATATTCTGCATAGAGCTCTGAGAATTGACTGTTCCACAGAAAATCAAGTGGAGATGGGAACAATGTTGCTGTCATTCACCTGCAGGACAAGGACCTGGTCAAGCATACCGACAGATTCAAGATTCTCCCATAATTCCCCAGATCAAGAACTATGGAGGCTGTCGGGTTGTCTGTGACAGCAAGGGAGGCCAGAGTGGTTTGGACTTTCAATCTAGTCAAATCCATTTTCAGGTTGGTAATTTGAAGTGAGTTTCCTAAGAAACTGGTGAAAGAGTAACAGAGAAAATTCAAAAACCACCTGATCCTATTTCAATCCTTAAATCCAAAGCTCTCCAAAGATTCCTATAATATATTACTTGAGGCTAATGAGGATTTCAGCAGGCAGTGCATCTTATTGGTTAAAGACCATTACATCTGGAGTCAGATGCCCTAGTCTGCATCCACTCCTGCCACTTACTGGCTCCATAACCTGGGACAGCAAGGTAACCCCATCAAGACCTAGCTTCCACTTCTGCAAACTGGGGATTCAAGTAGTACTCATTTCATAGGATTTGGAGGACCTTTAAGAAAGTTAATTTTAGTAAAATGCTTAGTACAGTGTCTGCCAAATAGCACATCCCAAAGAAGGGATTACCATTAATATCATCATCACCATCAAATGTAATTTTTTTTTTTTGCAGGTAAGAAGAAAGAAAGGAAGTATAAAAAGAAAAAAAATGAATGAAGAAGGAAGAGAAGAGGTAAGTAAGTATGGAAAACCAAACAAGAGGACTAAGAAGCACAAAAAAAAAAAAAAAAAAGATGGAGAGAAACAAAGGAGGGAGGGAAGAAAAGAAGGAGGGATGATTGATTCAGTCTGTTCCATTCACATATACTGAACACTGGCATTTGTTCCAAGTACTGTGCTTGTTCCAGCAATGATCCCCTACATGAAGTTTATAAGAGAAAAATATTAAGTAACTGAATAAACACAAAAATATAATTATAACCGATTTTAAATACTACATCATATGGTCAAGGTAGACCTCTCTGTGGAAGGGACATTTACCATTAGTCTTCCATAACTTAAGCATGCTGCAAGGCATGTTTGTATGCATTATGTTTATTCATTTAGTTTTATATCCTTTCCGTTCTTCACTCTTCATTTATTTTGTTGCAACCATATTCCAGACCTTTAATATCATCGTTTGTATATACAGTTAGAAGATTGTTCATCTGGTCAAGAAATTCCTTATAGACCTGAGGAGGCAGGTGTGTTAAGGAATAAAAGTCATGAAGTCTGGTGGGAGTCATGAAGCAATTCCTAAGAGTGGAAAATTATTCCTAGGGGATGGTCAGGAAAAGACCCATAAAAAAACTAGCATTTTTTTTTCACCAGTGACTCTATGACTCTTAACCAGCCTCTACAGCAATTCAGAGATGCCATCTCATCTGAGAAACCATCTCATGTGGGAGGGAGGTCATGAAAAAGATCCTGAAATTCAACATGGTCAAAGACAGGGCCAGAACCCAGGTTCAGAGTCTCTCTGCTCCATGAAAGTACATGACACAGAGGGAGGGATAGGAGGTGGTGTTTCAGGGGAAGTTGCCAGTAAGAGGACTGAGAATAGCATACTTGGCTCATGTAGGCAGAACTCAGCACAGTAAGTGACAAGCGAGGTCACAGAACTCTGCCATTAGCAAGACTGGTGTGGAGAGCTCTCCATTGTGCTGAGACCTCTCGTGATCAACCCACTGAAGCTTCCTACCTTATTTGCTTTCTTCCAGCTTCTCAGCCACATCACACCCACTCTCTTTTAAAGACTCACAAAGTATCAACTCTTTATAAAGCTGATGTCATAAAAAGGGGCTGGCATACTTACTGTGGAACAATACTGCCATATTAGACTCACAGTGGTGTCTGGGGTAGAAAGGTTCAGAGAGACTAAGTTCTAGTCATCAGATTCCATACACAGGTGGGTTTTAGGGGTTGCATGATTCCACAGAAATTGAGGCCTGATTTTATGAATATGTATCCATGTGCATTTTCATACAAAGGGGGGTGGGTTGTGTCTTCTGTCAAATTTTCCAGACATCAATGACATCAACATGTCTAGTAAATACTTATCCTAAAATTTCTACCTTTTATAAACTAAGACCAAGTTTCAGTAATAAATCTAGTTGTTTATAAATAAGTAGAAAGGAAAGATAATTTATATTTACCAAACTTCCAGATTACAGCTATACAGAGTACCTGATACCTATTACCACAGCTGACTATAAAAATATATGAGAGCTCATTTTCTCCATTTCTGTTGCTTTAGAAATACCAACAGAGATGTTGAGCAATTTGATCAAGACTGTATAGTATAAGGCGGAATAAAAACTCGAATCCAGATCCCAGGATTTTAGGACTATATATATTTTTATTTGTCTTACATTCTTTTACCTTCAAAGGATCAAATTTAGAAAAAAAAATTCATATGTTGACCATAAGCACAGAGGAATCTGTAAGTTCACAGTATGCATAAAGGGGTTCTTTTTTGTTACTCAAATATGCTGCATTCTGCCATTTTGTGATGACATTCTATGTATTGATAGAGTTAAGTTTACTACAAAAATAGGGTATGAGTATAAATTATAGTGTATGGTAGGAATATAAAGTATATGAGCATATGGTATGAGTATAAAGGCATAGGAGCTGAGAGCACATCATCCCAAGATGGGCCACTTTGGCATGAAGATTACTCTGAGCTAAAGGCAATCAAGACCCTAGGGGCTCAAGAGAAGATTTTTGTCCCTCCTATAACTAAACAGAAGAATCTCTGTAACTAAACAGAAGAATCTAAATTGGGGGTCTTTCCCAAAATAAGGGTTATTAGTAGAGGTAAATTTCATCTAGTGACCCATCTGTATGACTGGGCAAATGTCTAATTTCCAAACACCTGCTCTTCTTATTGTTTATGAATTGCATTATTTTCCCCCACTCCCTTCTCTTTAGTCCAGGATGACATATAGATCTCATTTTGCCTGTCTTTGGAATTTTTACGTCTATGTGAATTCCCTATACATACACTATTGCATTTATTTTCTCCTGTTAATCTGTCTCATGTCAATTAAAAAAAAAATTCACGTAATCTCTATATCCAACATGGGACTTGAACTCACAACTCCAAGATCAAGAGTCACATGCTCTCCCAACTGAGCCAGCCAGGTGCCCAGTGTCTCATGTCAATTTGATTCTTAGTCCAGCTAGAAGGAACTTTGAGAGGATGGGACTTGCTTCCCAGCAAAGGTATCTACTTAAGCTTGGCAATAAGTTACGATTATATCGCCAGAAAGACAGGTAAGCTTGGTAGGCTCTAAAATCTAAAATACAAATCTGGGCCAGAGGGCGCTCTCCCTGTTATCCCAAACAAGGTGTATTAGAATGACAAAGAGAACTATGCAGCACTTTATTCTTGCCCCTTCTATTTCCTTTTACTTATTGATTTATTGAGATTTTCGTCAAGGAACAGAAATAGCATGGAATTTAGAAGGAAGAAGGCTTGCATTTGTGTTTGGGATCCATCATTTAATTATAGTACTAATAAAAAAAAACCAACCCAAAACAGAATGCCTGTCATGTGTGTAGTACAGAGTTGTGTCCACAACTAGGCTAAGAACTCGATGCTCATCATCTTATTTAATCTTCAGAGTGACACATCAAAGTTGATTCTTTTATTATTTTCACTTTATACATAGGAAAAATGAGTATTGAGAATTTGACAGGCATGTGTACATGCATGCACACACACACACACACAGCTTGTTCAAGGTCACAAAACAATTCTCTAGCATAAGACTGGATTCAAACCCATTCTTGCAAGGTTCCAAATTTTAGGGACTTGAAGGAGCATGATACATACTTCTCCTTTCTTTCTGGCTCTGTTCCTTTCACCTATTTATTTACCTTCTTTGACTCTCATTTTTTTTTTCATTTAAGACCAAGTCAATACAATAGCCACAGTTATCTTAGCATATTGGTTTGAGAATTAAATGGGATCATGCATATAAAATGCTCGGGCCATAGAAGGAGGCTTACAAAAGGTTATTCCCTTCCTGCTTCTGAATCATCAACCTTCTCTCTCCTTGGAGCTCTCCTCTGCCACCTCAGCGTCTCCATCCTTTCCCTGCCCTGCCCCCTTGCTTGGGCACAGATGGCAGAAAGGCCCAATGACATGGGCCATCATTACCGCTAGCTGTGTGTCTGGGGTCAAGTAATTTCTTCATTATCTTTCCTTATTGCAAACAGCTTTTGTAAGAGAAAGGGTCCATTAGTAAATATTGATGCTGGCAGGCAGGGCGTGCCAGCTGTCAAACAGCTAAAATGAGGGATTGTCAGTTCAGCAGCAAGAACATGAAAGCCAGTTTAAAGCAAAGATTGAATAAAAGAGTAACTTAACCAGAAGAACAAGCAAACACTCAACAATTTCAGTTTCAGTTTATGTTGTTTGGAGCAATGGTGTAACTTTATGAAAGCCTACGCTCTGAGACAGAATTCAGTTTAAATCAATCTGTAGAGAAACTTTTTTTAAAAAAAGAAAAGAAGAATGCATGATGCAAACACTATTTTCAAAAAGTTTACTAACTAATAAGGTAGCATAGTGTGGTTATTAAGAACATGTTTTTGCATTTAGAAAGCTCTGGATGTAAAATCTGATTGTATGACCTTGTGTTCCCTATGTGAATCTCAGTTTCCCCCTTGTAAAATGGAAATTATAATGCCAAGGGTTAGGAGAGCATGTGACATTGTCTCTAGTACACTGTACACCTCTCAACATCACTGATTTTTTAAAAAAGAGATATTATCACATAACATTGTTAATACACAGAAAATTCTAGGAATAAAAAGAAAGGTTTTGAGATGGGCTTAGTGTTCAAAAATATGTTTGCTTGGATCAGGATTTGGGAAATGGAGTGGAACATTTCAGTTGTTTATTGAGAAAAGGTGAGGATTTGGCCATGGTAGTTTTTGTTGTTGTTGTTGTTTAGATTTTATTTAAGAGAAAAAAAGAGAGAGCAGGGAGAGAGGCAGACAGGGAGGGCAAGGGAGAGAATCTCAAGTAAACTCTGCACTGATGATGGAGCCCAACGCAGAGCTTGATGTGGGGGACTCAACTTGAAACTCCACATAGGGATTGAATCCATGACCCTGAGATCATTACCCTGAGATCATGACCTGAGCCAAAACCAAGAGTTGGACACTTAACCGAATGAGCCATCCAGGCACCCCTGGCCATGCTACTTTTGTAAAGACTGTCACAGGCAGGAAGAACAGTGAAAACAACAGTATGGAGTGGGAAAACTTGGGACAGGAGTAAGAAGCAGAGGGTTGTTTCATTTGTCTTTGAACATAGTATATGGAGATGGGGATTGTTGGAGATAGACTATGAGAAAAATTTGAACCTAGACCTGTGAAGGTCTTAGATGCTAAGCCAGTAAGTTAGGACTCCAGTCTCTAGTAGTAAAGTTGCCATTGACAGTTTCCTTGAACAGGACAGAAATACCATTTCTTGTCACTGTGGTGTAGTTTCATCTGTAACTTTAAATTTGTGGTGTTCAAGAGCATTACTTCTGAAGTTCAGAACTTTTGAGGCTCAGGTTACTGTAGATCTTAAAGTATTTCACCTCTTTCTATTTCTTCAGTTTCTTCATCAGTAACATGAAATAGTTATGATCTCTAACTCATAATAGTTGTAAATGATGATTAAATGAGGTAATACACTGCATCATTTAGAACAGAGCCTAGCATCATCATCACCTAGTACCAAGGCCAATCAGTTACTCAATAATGCTCAGTAAATGCTATAGTTATTACTGAATAATTAAGAGACTTGGGTGGTTGGTGATGATGATACTTATCAGTCTTTCTCCTATAGCCAGCACCCTACATCTAATTTCCTCTTTTTTTTAATTTTATTTTTTTTATTTACTTGATAGACAGAGATCACAAGTAGGCAGAGAAGGAGGCAGAGAGAGAGGAGGAAGCAGGCTCCCCGCTGAGCAGAGAGCCCGATGCGGGGCTCGATCCCAGGACCCTGAGATCATGACCTGAGCCAAAGGCAGAGGCTTAACCCACTGAGCCACCCAGGTGCCCCCTAATTTCCTCTTTGAAGAAACAGTAGGTATTACTATGTCTAAACCCCATGGTATAAAATATAATGGCTTTGGCAGGACTGCAATGGAGATATTACAGCAGGGATGATAGAATAGCTGAGGCATGATGGGGAAGATCATGCTGAGAAATCAGGTCCACGGTGATCAGAGATAAGAATCAGCTCAGAGGAGTACTCAACTTCCAAGAAAATCACTGGTTAGTTTGCTGGAGGAGGAGCACTCCCATTTAAATTTTGGCTCAACCAGCAATGAATTTCCCTGCTGGTTTGTCCTAATTGTGTCTCAGACAGTGATTTTGTTGCGTAATCTTACAATTTTTGTCTCCAAGCTACTGATGCTCTACTGGTTCTCCATCACTTTCTATCCAACCAACCGGGGGGTCAACCCCTGAAATCTAGACATAGACTAAACATTGTACTTTACACAAAGGGTGTGCTGCACTGATTGGAGCTTCACAACAACTTCTCGAGTTTAGGTAGAATATGTATTGTCTTCCTCGTGAGAAAATAAGTAACAGCAAGTCACAAACCCAATTAGTAGAAGCACTGGCCTAGAACTCTGTGGTGCCCTGCCTGGCTATCCGAAGTTCTATCGCCGACACTATGCTGCCTTTCTATCTGCCTAGAGGAATCAAAATCCAATAGAGTGTGAGCAGACAAGAGATATAAGAACATTACTCTCAAACCCAGATCCTACCACTTGTGTTGTGCTTCCTCTCAAAATTCTTAAATATCCTGTCATTACCCCTCATGTAACATAGTACAATCATGGGCTGTTAAGTCTTACTACAAAAGTTAGGAAACTATGGGAGAGAAGAGGGTTTAGGAAATAGGGCCTACAGGAGGTAGCTAAGAAAGACTGAGGCTATTTAGCTGGGAGAAGGAGAGGGTGGATGAATAACTTAATAATCTTTAATAATCTTATTAAAATACCAGCTGTTACCCACTCCACCTGAGACAGTAGGGAGGAAATTGCAGTAGAGAGAATTTAGCCACAGCATTATGAAGAACTTTTTCCCCCCCTTTTAGTTATAAGGTCTATTAGACACCAAAACACAATACTAAGCAAAACTGTGGACTTTTTCCTCTGGAAATATTCCAGAACACACGTGCCGGTAGTTTTCCAAGCACTACTTCTTGGACCATTAAGATCAACTCACTTGGAGCATCTCTTACAAACACAGATTCCTGGGACACACTTCAGATTTTCACAGTTGTAATCTCTGGGGGGTAGGGACAGGAGTCTATATATTTTAACAAGGCACCAGGCGAGTCTTGTGCACAACCACATTTGGAAAGCCTTTGTGTATGTAGAATCGGTAAAATTTAACGCAGCAAGTTAAATTGAGCGCCCATTTGGTGATCTTACCACTGCTATTAACCTCGGGGAATAAAGATAATAAAAGAATGTAGTATAATTTTAGTGCTTATGGAGCTTTCAGTAAAGTAATTAAAGATTAATGATGAATTAGAGCAACTGTTTTGCCTTTAACGTAGTGTGATTTGGGGAAAGTTTCTTAATTCCTTTGGCCTAAGGTCCTAAACTGTTAAATTGAGGAGTTGAATAAAATGGTTTTATAAGTTCTTATGTGTCTGTAGAATAATACAATACAGAATAAAGCCTATTTAGAAAAATAACTAAATGCTAATTAAAGAGTATGAGAGAGAATATCAAGTCAGAAACCAATTTACAGGGGCAGGGCTTATCAGAGAAGACCCCAGGGAGAACAGGGGATTTAAACTTGGCATTGAAAGGTGGATGTGAGAAAAAGATAAATGCACATGTACATATATGTGAGGGGGATCCATTTTTTAAAATACTACTGTGTACAAGGTACACACAGGACATCATTTAATACATTACAGCATTTAGTATCTGTAATGGCTTATGTTGTTGCAGTGAGGACAATTTTTAGAGGACTTTACCATATACTGGTCATTTAGGTAAGTACTTCATATGTACTACCTGATTGAGTAATCACTATTTCATCACTTTCCACGTGAAGTGCTAGTTTTCTTTTTATCCCCCAAATTCTTATGTTTGCACTGCATGGAGATGGATTTGGGGAAAGTAAGAGGAAGGAAGGCAGGCAGGCAGGCAAAGGAAAGGAGGGAGGG
>RCUC01156171.1:0-29949 GCA_003697995.1 Taxidea taxus jeffersonii | reverse complement strand
AAAAAAAAAAAAAGAAACAGCTAACAGACACATGAAAAAATGTTCATCATCACTAGCCATCAGGGAGATTCAAGTCAAAACCACATTGAGATACCACTTTACACCAGTTAAAAAGGCCAAAATCAATAAGACAATAAAAAACATGTGTTGGAGAGGATGCGGAGAAAGAGGTCTCCTCTTACACTGCTGGTGGGAATGCAAGTTGGTGCAACCACTTTGGAGAACAGTGTGGAGATTCTTTAAGAAATTAAAAATAGAGCTTCCCTATGACCCTGCAATTGCACTACTGAGTATTTACCCTAAAGATACAGATGTAGTGAAAAGAAGGGCCATCTGTACCCCAATGTTCATAGCAGCAATGGCCGCAGTCACCACACTGTGGAAAGAACCAAGATGCCCTTCGACAGATGAATGGATAAGGAAGATGTGGTCCATATCACTATGGAATATGATGCTTCCATCAGAAAGGATGCATACCCAACTTTTGTATCATCATGGATGGGACTGGAGGAGATTATGCTGAGTGAAATAAGTCAAGCAGAGAGAGTCAATTATCATATGGTTTCACTTACTTGTGGAGCATAAGGAATAACACGGAGGATTGGGGAGATGGAGAGAAGGGAGTTGGGGGAACTCGGAGGGGGAGACGAACCATGAGAAACTGTGGACTCTGAGAAACAATCTGAGGGTTTTGGAGGGGAGGGCGGTGGGAGGTTGGGCGAGCCTGCTGGTGGGGATTATGGAGGCACGTATTGCATGGAGCACTGGGTGTGGTGCATAAACAATGAATTCTGGAACACTGATAAGAAATTTTAAAAAAAAATTTTAAAAAAAGTGTAATAGGAAGCAAGAGATCTGGATTCCTATTCTGAGCCTGACACTTAACACTGAAGAAATATTTAGTGAAAACTGTCATGTCTTGTGAAACTGAATTTTATCAGTCCCTAAAACTGTAATGACTTTATTTCATGTGCCAGCAAATGGAGGTTTGGCCTCCGTGTGTCTCCGGCTTGTTTCTGGTCTCAGAACCTAGGAGTCTCTGATTCCCAGTCAGGGCAAGTGGGCAAACAACAGTGATACCCAAATATTTGGTAGCTATTAGAATATATTTTGCTGGACAGATTGGATCTGTGGGTAAGTGGTGGACCCCAGGATACGGTTTTCTGGTCAGGGTGGCTAATGTCGAAATGATTTTATGTTACATGTTTTTATTTTTGTTAGTTTTTTGTTTGTTTGTTCATTTGTTTTAATATTTTTTATCTTTTCAGTGTTCCAAGATTCATTGTTTATGCACCATACCCAGTGCTCCATGCAATACGTGCCCTCTGTAATGCCCACCACCAGGCTCCCCCAACTCTGTTCCCCTACCCTCCAAACAAGTCCAAGCCCCAGAGAAGGGCTAGGTCCCCACTGACAGTCTAGACTTGTGGCGTGCACCTGCTAGCACTTGTCCATCCATTTGCGTAGGACAGTCCACACTTGGGGGAACCCTTTCCCACAGTTAGTCATTGTACCTCTTCTTTGAAGATCACGAACGCTGCAGATGAAGCAGTTGGTGGCATCCAGAACTACTCCAACCCGACTTCCCGGGATTACCCACCCCTACTGGGAATCCTGACTTGACTCTGCCTTCCAGACCAGACTCACCTAACAGCGTCACACGCCTCTTGGGGTTTCCCTACGTTTCATCCTGAGCACTCTCTGACTGATCTTGGGCATGTATCAGACTCACCATCGCCCCTGTGAACCTCGGGCTTCTGAAAAGCCAACATGAGTGCTGCAAACACACCTTCAGAGCTCGCTCTCCTCCCAAGCCTGTCCTCTCTCTGATGGGCATGGAGCTGCAAGTGGTGTGCATCTCCCGAACCCACTGGGTCACAATGTCCAATCAACGGACGCAGAATGAAAGGGAAACACAGGTATTCGTCTTCTTGTTGTAAGACTTCTTGTTGTAAGACTTACTTGTTGTAAGACTGGAGGAAACATTTCCCTGAAAAGACAAATCAGCTACAGAATTTCTGCGTCCTCAAGGGTGATTTTATTTTGCTACTTGCCAACTTACAAAAGATGGTCCAAATCCAATGATATGGGAGCCCAGTTTAGAGTCAAATGGCTATAACACTTCTCGTTATTGTGTGACCTAGATGATGATGTCCTTGTTCACTGACTCTGAGAGCGTAAACCCAAGGAACCTACAGCTGTGTTGATTTCATCTTTAGTTGTTTCATTTTACTTCTTCAGAAAGCTTTTGGGCATGGTGTGCATCCCTGGTTGAATGTGTGCGCTAAAGGAAAGCCATCAGCCCTCCCTATGCCAACGTGCATCGACAGTGAGGAGATTTCCCAAGATTCTCTTTGACTCAGTCATTTAGATAATTGGTATTTTTGTTGGAGGGGCTAAAGTCACTGGTCTGAAAGCATCCCCAAGAAATGCAGCTCAGCTTTCAAAGAGCAGTAGGTCATTGCCCAAAGAGTCAACAGGTAAGGGAGGAAGATAGATATTAATCTCAAATATAAATGGAAACAATAATGGGAAAAATATGACTAACTGTATTCAACGGCTTGAAGAGTATGTATTTCCACCTCTTCCTTAACCTGTGGGCCACCCAAGTGTTTGTAATCATCTCCCCACCGATGTCTTTATATTCATAAATGGGACCTGAGCCTCCTTGGAGCAGGCAGAGTCTACCAGGAGAAGAGGCACTGCTCTAACTTCACGTTAGCCCTGGCAGGACCACAGAAAATGTACGTTTAAACACTACTCGTCTGACAGACATTCACCAGGTAATCGCTCCGTCCTCACACGTAGTCACGCTCCTCGTGCACACACTTCTTTCCTGTCCTGTTGAAGTAGAACACAGCCAAAGTGTCCATATTCCAGACGCAGCTCGGGAGATGGGACTCATGCGACGTGTCCGTGCGACCTCCACAGGGACGGGTGCGTGGGTCTCTGCGGCGCTCTGGCGGGCGTCCGTCATGCCCTCCTTCTGTTTTGTTGTGTTTTATTTTCTCCTCAGCGTCAGGTAGCAGAGGGACATCCACAATGTTGAGTGCGTGGTGGTACCTCCTCCTTCTCCCCCTGAGGCGTGTTTCTCTGTAAACACGTGTGTGGGCAGAGCACTCCTGACTGACTTGTTCTACGGTTGGTGGGCACTTGGGGTGTCTCTAGTTTTTGACTCTGTGAATAAAGCAGCCACGGACCTTCTTGTGCAAGTCTTTCAGTGGACACATGCCTTCGTCCCCGCAATAGGCACCCACGAGGGGCTCAGTGGGCTTGTGTTTAGCTTGAATAGATGAAGCCAAAGCGCGTTCCGGGTTTCAGACGTAAGCGACGCCCAGCCGCGTCCGAGGTCTAGTTGCTCCACGGTCAGTGCGCATCGTTTCTAGCCGGCCCCTTTCCTTAGGATGGCTCTCTATCCAGATTTCTATCTTTCCTAACCTTTTAAGAACCGCTGACTCCGTGCAACGGCGATGCCATAAGTTGCTTAAATCGTCTGCTGTTGTTCTGATACGACGGTTGTTTCGGACTAGGAATATGAAAGTTCCCACGAGCTGAATATTACTTATGGTCTTAGGTAAAGTATAGGGGGTTGATTTGTGTTTTGAATGATGTTCCTGGTAAGAAATCATCTGTGTCACCGTGACAAATGCAGCTTACAAAGAAGGACCTCTGTTCGTTAACAGTAGCAAGCGTTGATGCTTTTCAGCTCTCAGTGGCAGCTGTTGCCGAGAAGGAGGGTTGTGTTATTTCTACTCTTACCACACTTGGGAGGGGTTCCTTTCCTGGCTCTGGAGGCTGGAATTAGACTTGCTTAGAGGACCAGCCATGGTGACCCATGGGGCTTGCTGGCACGGGGCTGATGTTAGCGTGCCTTCCAGTCCTGGGTCCGTCTAACACCGTTGTGCGCCTTTGGGCAACTTAAACCTACACTGTCCCGGCTCAGTGTTCCCCTCCGTAAAATGGGGCGGATCACTGCATGCACCTCATGGCGTGTTGTTAAGGCTACATGAAATAAGACATTTGAGATGTTCTAATGGTGCTCGGCACACGGTTCTCCGTAAGAAGGTAGCCCCGAGCTTTCCCCTCACCCCAAGACTTTGGTGTGTATCCAGTCTAATTAGCTGCAATTTTCACCTCAAGGGTCTCAGCTTTTTACTTCCCAGCTTCTGTTTCCAATGGGAAGGAGCACCAAGAAGGGCTGCATTTCGGAGACACACTGGTGCGTGGCATCACTAGGCGAGAGGAGGCCAGCAGTTGCTTTGATAACATCACCGGTTGGGTGATGGGTGGGGTGATGTCACCTGGTTCAGCTTGTGAGCAACTGCAAACTCTTTCCCTAATTCCTGACATGTTTGCAAGAAATGATAAGCCTCAAGTACATTTCTTTGGTCAAAGAGCAAAAGGGACAAACTCTGGAAACCATGCATCCTGGAGTCCCCCCTCTGCGTCTTCTCAGACTCAAGAAAACCCTGCAAGATTCAGATTAGCTACCCTGCTGGCGGAATCAGCCCTCACGATGGGGCACCTTGCCGATTATGTTAAGTAAATTCTTCAGCATGTTGGTGCTGGACTTGGTGGAGGCCATCGCAGGGCTAACATCTCCAGGGACTTTGCACCAGGTCCTCCGAGACAGCGCCTCTCAGCCGGAGGGCAGGGTGTCTGGACGGCGGGATCGCTCTAGTCCGCTCTGCTTTCAGTCTTGCCCCATCTGGGCTCCGGTGGGTCAACCGTCTGCCGAAGAGGCCGATTCACATCTGGCTCAATCTAAGCCTGGGGTGCCTGGCAGGATTCGACTCTTTCCTAAACTGACTGAACATTTAGGCAGCTCTCTGGTTCACCTCCTTGCCCAGGGATGAGGGAGGACAAAGCTGACATGCACATCCCCGCGGACTTCTCTGCCCCCATAAAATTAGCACATCTGTGTTTCAAGCTAGACATTCTCTTTCATTGAGACCTTCCCCCCTTCCCATTCTAACACACATTGAAGGCAAAAACAAAACCAGACAATTGCCGTGGCATTTAATGCTTTGTCTGATATAAGGTGTTGCATTTTACTAATAAGTAAATGCAAGTGAACCAGTTTTGTGAACCATCCGGAAAGCCCTCAGTGGAATTCTAAGGCAGAATATGAACAGACCATCTCATTAATATGTTAATTTTGCCCGTGGGATTGAATCCCAGTGGATCTGATGACCCCTGTCTGCTCCTCCTTGCTAGAAATTGGATGTTGGGTTAAATGCCTGTGTAATGTAAGTCAAGCTCTCACTAGGAGAGATGACAACAATGCTGAGTGACACACAGAGTGGACATTCTGCTGGCTACGAGTCTGTGGACCATCCGTGACAACCCGGATATTGTAATAACAGACATGAGCTTCATTCAATCCTGGATGATGAAAGATTGTTGAAAAAAATTAAAAAAAAAACAACTATCTGCTGATAGCTGCAAAGTTAATTCTTACAATGCATTTGTTTCCCCCCAACATTGTTTTTTTCCTTTCTTCCCCTCCTTCTTCTTTAATAGTATTTTTATTTTGTAACCACGTGTAGTTTGGAATCCAGCGTCTGGGAAATATGGGGAAAAAACCACTAAAATGGAGTGACCCCTCCACCATTTATGCTCTTCTGAATTGCCCATTAATCATCAACTTGCCCCAGTCTGAACTGGAATCTTGACACATGCTGCTCGTCCAGACAGGCCTGGGGAGCCCAGCATCCTTCGTCTGCTTGCAGGCTCGAAAAGTCACCATCTGCAGGAGAAGGGGAAGGACCGGGTAGTGTGACATTGTGTCCCCCTTCGCTCTTGGCCTTTTTCTTAACTTCTTGCCACATGGCGTGCCGAACATATGGGGCCAGTGTTGCCCAGGCCAGGGGGGAATCAGGCAAGGAGTGAAGGTCAGAGTGGGAGGTTCTGGTAGAAATTGACAGGAAACACCCGCATGTGCCATTACCATGTGGCCCTCCTGCTATAGCCCTGCTCTCTCCTCCCAGCCCCACGGTCCCTGCTGCTCTGCCAGCTCTGGGAAACCAGAGGCCCTTCTCTGCCCTCTTTGCTGGGCTCCACTGTCCTCTCCTTGGCCTGAGGTCATTGTTGTCCCTTTCCCCACCAACTCAGAAAATGCCCAGAAGGTGTTCCCTCATATATATATGTATATATTTTAAATAAATGTTAACAGTAAAGTGTAATACCCAGGATAAAACATTTTAAAATTAAGAAATCACCTCTAGATCTAACATTCAAGACCTCTCCTGCCAACATGTGCTTTACTTTTTCTGTGCCATGAATTAATTTTTTGACATGGGTGCAAATATACTATGTAACCTTAAGTATACAAATGGCATAAATGTTGTTTCCAGTTTTGTTTTTTGGATTTGGTTGCTCAAGAACATTTCCCATGCCTTCATAGTTGTTTTTTTTTTTTAAGATTTATTGACAGAAATCAGAAGTAGGCAGAGAGGCAGGCAGAGAGAGAGGAAGGGAAGCAGGCTCCCCGCTGAGCAGAGAGCCGGATGCGGGCCCGATCCCAGGACCCTGGGATCAGACCCGAGCAGAAGGCAGAGGCCTTAACCCACTGAGCCACTCAGGTGCCCCCCTTCATAGTTTTTTTTATCAACATCAGTTAAATAGTTGCTGGTTATAAAAATGCAGAAATCTTAGAAAAAGAAGACCATGGGGCACCTGGGTGGCTTGGTGGATTAAGCCAATGCCTTCAGCTCAGGTCATGATCTCAGGGTCCTGGTATCGAGCCCCGCATCAGACTCTCTGCTCAGCAGAGAGCCTTCTTCCTCCTCTCTCTCTGCCTGACTCTCTGCCTACTTGTGATCTCTCTCTCTGTCAAATAAATAGATAAAATCTTAAAAAAAAAAAAAAAAGAAAAAGCAGGCCAGTAAAAAGAAGTAAACAAAAGCATTTCTATTTCCTTTTCTTGGGCTGCCTATACTCCTTTTGAAGTCTTCTGAATATATAATTGGGGTTATTCTTTATGTAGAACTTATATGTTGCATTCTATTAACTTGATTCACTAAACTAACACATTACAGGATGCATGCTATTTAATTAACCATGTCTTCGGTGTGGGGCATCGGCTGTTTGTTTTTGTTGTTGTTGTTGTAATTAAGATAAGGATGAACATCCTTATTTATAAGTCTTTAATGGCATTTCTCATCATCGATTAGTGTAGATTCCTGAATATGGAAATATTAGTTCAATTGATACGAAGTTTTCAAAGCTTTATGCTGCATAACCAAATTATTTTTTTAAGAAGACTCCACCAATTTTATTATTTGTTATTTATTTATTTATTTAGTAAACTCTACCCCTCCCCCAGCATGTGGCTCGAACTCATGACCTGAGATTAAGAGTCACATGCTTTACTGACTGAGCCAACCATGTGCGCCCAGACCCTTCCAGTTTAAATTCCCACTGAAAGGGCATAGGAATATCTTTCTCATCCTATTTTTTTTTCTCATCCTAATTTTTAAAATTTTATTTCTTTAGTAACCGTAATCAGGTTGACATTTATAATCTGCCCAAGCAACCTGCAGGGGCTCCTGGGGGGCTTAGTCATTCAAGCGTCTGACTCTTCATTTCGGCTCAGCTCCTGATCTCAGGCTTGTGGGCTCAAGTCCCCCCCCCGTCGGGCTCCGTGTTCAGTGGCGAGTGTGCTGGAGATTCTCTCTCCCCTCTACCCCTCCCCTCCTCTAAAATAAGTAACTAAATAAAAATCTTTAGGAGAAAAAGAAGCAACTGTCTACCAGCGATTGTCCTAGCCCTGTATTTGCATCTCTTCTAATACGGCAGCCACCCAGGGGGACAAATATTACTTGCTGGGTTTATAGATGAGGAAACTGCAGCTCAGAAAATTAAAGTAACTTGCCCAAAGTTGTCCACCTAAAAATTGTCTGAACCAGGATTCCTACCCTGAGACTGCGCAGCTCCAAAACCTGACAAGCTTTGTCACCAAGCTCCTACAAGGGAAGCGGTGCAGCTCATCACGTGGAAAACATGTGCGCACGCCCACACGCACACACACACACACGCACACAACACCTCAGCCCTGTCTCCACTGAGTAACGAGCACCAGCCGGGCACCACCCTGGGCACCTTGTGAAGTCGCCGTAGAGGAAGGAGGCACACGTGGGCCAATAGATTGGGGAAGAAAATCTATGAAAATGAATGTGAAAAGACATCTTAAATAATACTCACTTTTAATAGTGTTTAGCTTTATTTATACAATGTAATCCCGCAAAGAATTTGGTGTTGTATCATCAGACTTTGCAATATTTTCTTTTGATTTTTCTCAGACCTGAAAGCAGGAGAAAATGACCACATTTGTTTTCTTGTACATTTTTATAGTTTCTTGTGCCAACATTTTATCTCTGGGATCCATGTCGGGCTCGTGTGGGCACACAGGGGGAGGTGCAAAGCTCACTATTTTTTTGTCTAGAAAATTAAATCAATTACCTCGATGACTCCGCTGCTTTGTATTCCTTGCCGGGCAAATTGTATAAGAAGGACTTCAAAAATCCTCTCCTTCCTGCTGAGGAAGCTCGTACGTGTACCATCTACAAGAAGTAATCTTAGAGACAGGATATCATAGAATAGTCATCTTTTTTTAAAAAGAAACTGGTCATCGACGTGACATAGGACAGGCCCTAAAACGGGATGGTTTTGCAGGGCGAGGGAATGCCCAACACGGGTACCGAGGAGAGCGTTGGTGCTAGTTGCGCAGCTTGGACCGAACAAGTGGGGCACAGACCACGGCAGTGTCTGCGCCACCCAGGCTAGCGGTGGGGAAGCAGTCGTGGTGACGATGGACCCTCACCCCCACCTGCAGAAAATCAAGACAGCAGTCAGGTCCGGCCAGGGCTCTAGAGCCACCACGTGAGAGGGCTGGGTGTGTGCCTTCCAGGGACCGGCATTCCAGAATCATCTGGGGCTTTCTTTGCAAGAAGCCTCCTCCTGCCCTCTGCCTGTGCATGCTGCCCCCATTCCCTGCAGAATCCAGGCTGTCGGGGCTCTGCCACCCTCCAGGTTTTCTGCCCCCTTTCCTCACTTGCCCTGAGGGTCCTCGTCTGGCCGGACCTCCCAAAACGGCAGCAGAGGGCAGGAGAGATGGTTTACGCAGAAAGCAGGAGTATCACGAGGTGCTCCCATTGCTTGCTTACAAGTTGACACCCGGGTATTGTGTTCTTTATCCTGTATTTGCAAGAATTTCCTCAGGAATTTCGTAGCATAATTTTTGCAGGCCAAAGTACGCTTACTCGCTGATTTTTTCTTTCCTTTCAGCCCACAGACTTTGGATATTGGAATACTGGACATCTTCGGTTTTGAGGAATTTCAAAAGAATGAATTTGAACAAGTGAGTGGGTTGTTTCTTTTTTGGAAACTTTATTACAAACTTATATATGTTTTTTTCAACTAATAAGTGAACTCTTTAATTCAATAAAGACTATTTGCATAATTACTTGCAAATGCAGAATTAATTTAAGTATTTTGCTATCCTGTTTTAAAATATGCATCCCTGGTTCATGGGTATATTCATCCTTTTTATGACATCTGTAAACATGGGCATAATCATTAAAAAAAAAAACAAAAACAGAAGCACTTGTTTTAAAAGATAGAGGATGCTATTTCAACCAGGTCAGAGAGACAGAAGGCGTCACCTTGTGCAGTCAGGGCGAAGGTCTTCAGAACACTGGCCATTCGAATCAGAATGGAAGCCCTCCATTATGCTAAAGACTGTTATCTGTGGGATTGTCTCTATGTGACATCCGTACATGTGATTATAGGAAACTTGCAAAAATAGATTCAAGAGGCACTGATTATTTTTAATCCATTTACAGTTTAGGGCACTCTGAAAAACGCTAGTTCTTTTTTTAAGGATCTCCATAGTAATGTATGAATCATTTAATCGAAGTAAGTATATCTAAAAATTAAGTGTTGAAGAAGAGAGTAGAAATAGAACTTGCCCCAGCCGGCAGAGAAGGAGAGGCGAGCCTGTGCAGAGGTGGGGGGGTGGAGAAAACCAGGCTGTGTTACAGCATGGGAACAGTCCCAACTGTGCCCTGGTTAGGGAGCACTCTTCACAATGATATCACTTGTTCCGCTTCGGTTTTCTAAGGGACATAGCATGGTGGAGAATGATAGCAGATGGGAGTTTGAAACCTCAGTCCCGGACTTTCACGAGCAGGGCTGTCTCGGTCCAGAGCAAACATCCCTAACGATCCTGGGTTTCCTAGTCTATAAAGTTGGGATCCTGAGAGACTTGCAGAGCTGTGGGACTTAACAAGATGTCTGTCCTAAGGGTGCCGGTGTCATTTTCTAGATCCCATCCACGAGTGAGAATAGTGGGGAGCCACTGCTGCTGTTATGATCGAGGACACTCGAAAACCTTCTAAAACTCAGCTTTTTTTTTTTTTTAACTTAAAAGTGGTGCAACATCTTGTGAGTAAATCCTAAATCATGTTGACTCACCTAATCCAGGGTGAGTCATCATGAATCATGTTCTTTACAAAACTTTTGAAAAGTCTGGTATGAAATCAGACGAGGAGGACCACAGAGTTCTACTCCTTTCAGATTTCTGTGTCCGTGGGCTCGTGGGAGCAGGAGGACTGTGGTTTTATTTATTCATCACCCACTCTAAGGAAATAGTGGGGAACAGAGGCAGAGGGTGGTTAGAGGACTGACCAGTGAAATGGTACCAGCAGACGTGGGTCTGTCGGCCTTGACTGAGATGCAGCTCTCCCACGAGAACTTGAAGGTCATCTGGCCAGCAGTGTTGATCTCTGACATGTTTGCATAGAAACATACAGGCTCTCCCGTCCCTAATGAGACTCCATGGTTTGTCCATCTCCTGGCAATCGACATGTAGAAACCGCCAGTGCAGTGGGGGCCTGTCTCAGCCTCTCCAAAGCCAGGCTCCCAACACCTGCTCCACAGCCCACTCCCTGATCCATCCAGCCTGAGCGGATGGCTGGAATGGACAAAACCTGTGTGTTGTTTCCTTATTAAAACCTACTGCTGGGACGCCTGGGTGGCTCAGTTGGTTACGCGGCTGCCTTCGGCTCAGGTCATGATCCCAGCGTCCTGGGATCGAGTCCCACGTCGGGCTCCTTGCTCGGCAGGGAGCCTGCTCCTCCCTCTGCCTCTGCCTGCCTCTCTGTCTGCCTGTGCTCGCTCGCTCTCTCTCTCTCTGACAGATAAATAAATAAAATCTTAAAAAAAAAAAAAACCTACTTCTTTTACTATAATTACCTATAACCTTCCTTCTTCCTTTCAGCTAAATATTTGAATTATGTATTTTAGAATATATATTTATATAGTCTCACATAATAATATATACTATAGTATATAATATATATGCAATGCACATATATATTATGTATATAGTAATATATACTATGTATTATATATAATATAAAGTATGTATAATTATATACATAATAATACATACTCTCACAGGCTGAGAATTTCACAGAACAAGGAATGGCATGTTTTCAGATCTAAAGAATGAGTCTCTATTAAATACCAAAAGGTAGTCTTAGACACTTCTGAATAAAATCTCAAGATCAATTCTTAGGTTTAAGTGATGAAAAAAATATTGTAAAAAAAACCTGTACCTTTTTCTTAGGTTGCTTTGGCTGTTGTATACAGTGGTAACTAGGAGCCATTTAGAAGAATGGAATTATTTTCTCTGTGATGAGTCCAAATCTGAGCTTACAGTGGGTTTAGCGAATTTCTAGATTTGTGTGTGAACTAACACAGAGGTTTGGTCTGAATGTGGCATCCTAGATTCTTGACTTGCTCATAGGACGTGAACGTCTTCATTTTATATTCCACTGCAGACTTCGGCAAAATGTTTAACAAATCAATCCTGTGTTCTGAATCAAACCCAGGAGAATATTTGTGCCTTCATAAGTGTTTCTTTTATTCTGTTTTGAGTTTTTTGACCCATCTGTCAGCTCTTTGCTGGAATGGCAACTCCTGCAGTGTTGAGCTGTGTCTGGTACAGCATTTTATATATAATAGAAGCTTAAATACAGTTTCAGTTGAAAGCTCGAGAATGAGTTCATAAGAAAACGTCTTCATAGTGGATCTCCTAGTGATCTCCTTGCTCAGGAATAAACATGTTTCAACTGTTCCTGCCTAGGAAGCCTGACAAAATGTTTAGAATAGGGACAGTGGGAAGAGATATGAAGAAGCACTTCAAAATCTTAGCTTCTCCAACCTCCCTGTCCCCAGGTAGCTCTAAAAAGTTTAGATGGGACTCTGTGGTTCTTTAGAGGAGAATTTATTTCAGCTAAAAGAAATGCTAATCCTGTTTTCATTGACTTTTAATGATTCATTTCTATTTACAGCTATTTTACATATTATAATAAAGACCATATTTATAGTAAAATATATAACTATACAAATATATATATTTATATATACATATAAACCATCCAACTACTACTAAGATATATATATACATATAAATACTTATAAATATATGATATATATGCATATACATATAAATAAATATGTAAATTTGCATATACATATAAATATATACATGTAATAGATACTACATGTATATATACTTGTAAATATATACATATAAACCATCCAACTAAATATATCTTAGTAGTATTGGATGGTTCGGTGGGGGTCATCCTAAGTAACTGGAGTCCCAGAGTCTAATATGGAAAGCTGTGAATCTACTACCCTCATTATTTAAATACATTATTAGCAGCTCACTCTCTGTTATGTAGTACCTGCATTTTATGAACCTTATTTCCTTCACCTTGTAGAGTTTATCTCTAGCTCTGTAAAAATATCTCCTACTGCATCCAGGGAGAAGCTCTCCACCTGACCCTCAGGCATCAAGCAGGCAACCAATTCCAGGTTTCCAATGCTCAGGAAGCAGAAAGATAGTGAAGAGGACAGTGGTCCCTTACACATCACAGTGCCAATGATGCCCCAAAGAAGAGAGCGATCTGAGGCACCAGGAAATGGGAGAGAGGGGTAAAAATATTTCTAGCTCCAGATGTGATGATGTATTTGGAAGAGCAAGAAGAGTGAGGGAGACGTCACGGTGAATAATGAGAGGGAAGCTGGATGTGGCCTGAGCACACAAAACCAGTAACTCCTCTAGAGTTAAATAATAGCATGTCAGAGGCATGACGGGAATGAAGACAGACTGACTTGGTCAAAATGAAGTAGATAGCCTCAGTGAGGGACTGCGTAGAGGGCTCCCACAAGTCACATGCTTAGACAGAAGGGCTCGGTGTGTGGAGTTGCCCATCTTCCCTAAGCCACAACACGGGTCACCTGGGGTGGTCCTGCAACAAATAACTGAAGAATGGAGGACAGACTTAGAGCCGCTCCATCCCGCCGCTCTTGATAAGGACAGAGTCCAGGCGGGAGTATCAGTGACTGCTAACATTGCTAACAGAGACACGCACAGGGTGCTTGTGAAGTGTTCTTGCCACGAAAGGGAGAAGGATGGGGAGAGGGAGGGAAGGAAGAGAGAAAACCTGAATACAATGAAGTTTCTTGAGCTAACTACTACGTAACAGGGACTGAGGACAAAGAAACACAATGCAAGAAACCATGGATGCTCTGCAAATCCCAGCGCATGGGAAACCATTCAGGAAAAATGACTTGATCTCTGCAAATGCAAGGGTAAAAATGTAGAAGAAGGTGGGCAGCCTATAGATTCAAAGACTCTAAGAGATCGAGAAGTCAGTTAAATATGTGGACCTTGTGTAGATCCTTAATTGTTGAAGTATAAAATCTACAAGTGAACCAATGTAATGTAAAATCTAGATATCTGATGAAGTGAAGGAATTATTGTTGATAGAAATTATGGACTCAAGGCACTGTGGATGTGTTTTCTAAGTCCTCATATCTTAGAGAACTATGCTAAAATACTTGCCAATATTTCAGTACACATCTGAGAACTACTTCAGCTGAGTCCAGTGCTGAGGGGAGCAGGAAGGTGAGTAAAGCAGAATTGGCATGGGTTGATAATTCTTGAGGTTTGTTGATGGCAGGCGAGGGTTCATTACGTTGTTCACTGTGGAATATGCTTAAAACTGCCCTTAATATACAATTTTAAGTAAATTGAGAATATTTTGAGATCACATAAATACTATTTGAATAAATGCTGGGATATTTCCACACCTAACCAATGGGTGGCAAAGCCCTACATGCTACACATCTTGACCAAAGGCACAAAGGATAAAGTCATGGGAACTAATGATTTAACATTCAGTAATTTCCCTAAATTTCCCACCACACACATAAAATGCAGCTAGGTATAATGAAATGCTTGGAGCTCAGAGTTTAGTAACATTGCATATCAACAACCTACTGTAAGAAGAGAGTGAGTTTGAAGAGGGACTACATTTGTCCAAACTTAAAGCTTCTGTTGCAGAAGATAAACTTGTGATATATGATCTGTTGTCAAGCCAGGCTTCATCCTAAGCTGATTTTGGCAGGGTTGTCAAGGATTTGAAATGTTTCTCTGCTTACAAACTCTTTTCTAAAAAGTGAGATTTACTGGAAAGTGGAGATGAACAGTAATTCAATGAGGCTTGAGCTAAGTGTTTGAAGCCAGGTACCTTGACGTCTCAAATTTTGTGACATGAAGTCATATATTTTGGCAACCTCAACCTCGACCTTAAAAAAACAAAACAAAACATTAAATTCTTAGTTGTGAAATCACTATCCTGGAAACGATACACAGATCAATCAACACCCTTCATGTAGAGAAGCCCATTTTACAGACAGAAAGACAGAGGGCTACAGTCTCTGCTCTGGACAGAGAGTCTTATTAACAGTACTGGAAGGATGTGCTTTTTTGGCTCATTTGCATCAGGGCAGTTTATGGTGCATTCATTCAACAAACATGATTTGCATATGTATGAAGTTCTAGGCCCATTCCAAGCACGAAGAAATGCATAGGCATTGGGGTGTGATCTGTAGGATGCAAACGGAAGGAGGACCAGTTCTAATCGGACACCGTGGGAGAAGGACGGGGAAGCCCTCAAGCGGAAAATGTTGCCATTTTAGCTCCAAGAATGGTAGGACCCATGCTGTTTTCATCATAATTAATGTTCTGACAACTATTAGGTTTCAGTATTTATCCAGGGTACCTGGGTGGCTCTGTGGGTTAAGCACCCAACTGTTGCTCTTAGGGTCATGAGCTCAAGCTCCTCATTGGGCTCCACACCAGGCTTGGAGCCTACTTTAAAAAAAAAATAGGGGGGTGCCTGGGTGGCTCAGTGGGTTAAAGCCTCTGCCTTTGGCTCAGGTCATGATCCCGGGGTCCTGGGATCGAGCCCCGCATCGGGCTCTCTGCTCAGCAGGGAGCCTGCTTCCTCCTCTCTCTGCCTGCCTCTCTGCCTACTTGTGATCTCTGCCTGTCAAATAAATAAATAAAATCTTAAAAAAAAAAATAGGTTTCGGTATTGATCCGCTTACCACTTGATCAGTTGAGCCACGAAAACAAAAAATATTTTATTGTTAAGTCACCTCAGGTTTAGATTCTAAAACTGTACATACATTAAATATCCAACTCAGCTTAAGAAAAATTTGAATGCGAAAATTTAGTTTCTTTACATAGCAGAACACTAGCTAGTGCTACTCAGGTGCTATAGAGAACCAGTAATTAAATAATGAGGTGCTATTTTAATGTACGTGCAATAATATTGGGTTCTACTTTTATTTTTATTTATTTTTTATTTTTATTTTTGGAGATTTTTTTTAAAAGATTTTATTTATTTATTTGTCAGATAGAGAGAAAGCACAGGAGCGAGCACAGGCAGACAGAGAGGCAGGCAGAGGCAGAGGGAGAAGCAGGCTCCCTGCTGAGCAAGGATCCCGATGTGGGATTCGATCCCAGGATGCTGGGATCATGACCTGAGCCGAAGGCAGCCGCTTAACCAACTGAGCCACCCAGGCGTCCCGGGTTTCAGTTTTAAAATACAGTATGGCTGGAAGTCTTCTTGGGTAGGGTGCCCGGCAGGCTCAGTTAGTAGAGCGCGGAACGCGATCTCAAGGTCATGAGTTCAAGCCTCCCGTTGGCTGTAGACCCTATTAAAAAATACATACATACATATGTATACATAAATATAAGATAAAAGTTAAAAAGTCTTTAGGTAACAGTTTTTGAAAAGCTAATTTTGAAGAAATAAGAAAAAATGAGGCAGGGAAAAGCAATTTTAACTGTACATTTAATGACATTTTCCCCTCCAAACTGTAAAACTTAAAAAAAATTCACAATTTTGGTGTTAAGGAAAGCAAGGGCCAGATAATTTAAGTAAGTCACAGAAGGACCCAGCACGAGGCTCTGAATTCAGGATGATACATGGTCTCTCCCGGGTTCTGCAGGTGCTTTGAAACTAGATTTAAATGTGGATTATTACTATAAATTTTCCAAACTGCTGCCTGCATGTGATGTATTTGTTTGTATTTCTCTTAGGACACAACATTATTTATTCTATTAAATGTAGAAATAAATAACAATAAATTTTATTCGACATCATTTTTCCCCCAACATGGAGTTTTTCAGCAAATCTTTTTACTAAGTATAAATAAATTAGAGCAAGCAGGTTTATCTTCTTTATTACAGAATACCAGAATGATTAAAAGGAAATGTTACAGGACACCAAAAGAAGAATAAATGGATTCCAAAATATACATCGGGTCACTTTAGACAGGAATGGATTGAATTCTTGCAGTGATGACTAACCAAGAAAAAGCCTACACTTACAGTAGTGACTGCACAGATCGAAAGCTCAAATGTGCTAACCAGAAATAGAATTCATGTAGTTTTCTGCTAATAATCAATAATGGTTATAAGCGCTCGAGCCCCCACTATGGCCCAGATGCTTTTTGTGGATGATCTCCGACTCCCACGGCAACCCTCTGGGGAAGGCTTGGCCGGCCACGCAGCGAACATGGATGCATGTCTGTCTGGCCCCAAGGCTACCCTCCGCGTGCTCGCTGTGTCCCTCTCTTTGCCACCTTGAGGCCACCATCCTGAAGAGCCTAGTTATTCGGTACTCCTAGCTTTGCATCTAATCCTGGGTAATGACAACTATTTTAAAAAGAACAGATATTTCAGTAGAAATTATATATTAATTATTGTTTTTAGGCCTACATTAACAAGTGAATGTGAGAAGAGAAGGCATATTGATTAAGCTGAGAAGTTGCTGAACACACACACACACACTTATTTTTTGTTGAAAAGTTGAGTGTCCGAAGCTTTAAAACATGAGAATTTTGAACAGAAGTTATGTTTCCAACAACTGGGCATGGCTTCTCTATAAATGGAAGGATATGTTTTATGGACAATGTATCATACAAAATATCTAAAAATACTTTTTTTTTCATTTGTAGTTTCCAATTCTGATATTAGTAGATTATTATACAGAATATGGCAATCAGCTTAGCCAGTGGGGTTTCCCGTTGGCTGATCCCTTCAGTCAATCCCTTAAATCCCGGAGTAGTGATTACTCCTTATTAGAGGAGAATACAAGTATGAGTCAGGGCCACTGGAATGTTGAATTTATTTAATGAGCCTGTGTTGCTCTAAACAAGAGAATCAGTAAGGAAATGTTAAGAAAGTGGTTTTTGCCTGAGTAAAAGCAATTCTTTTTTAAAGATTTATTTATTTATTGCGAGTCTTAGCAGGGAGATGAGCAGAGGGAGGGAAACAATGTGAAAGAGACTCCTTGCTGGGAGCGGAGGGCGCAGGATCCATCCCACGCCCCTGAGCTCAGGACCTGAAACCAAGAGCGGGCCGCTTCGCTGAAGGAGCCACCCAGGGGCCCCTGGATGGAAATAATGTGCCTGTGCTGTAACTATGTTTGCTTAAAACCTGTTCTGCAGGTTTCATTTTGAAATCTTGAAGGGAACCCAGAGGATGTTTGTAAGGAAGTTCGCAAGGACACGGGTTTGTTTAGGAATAAATCCACCAGAGAGGAGTGGAAGGGCAGGGAGATGAGAAAGGGTGAAAAACAAGCAAATCCAAGGAAGACACCGAAGCAGCAGCAGGGGGCTGGCGAGGGCGGGCGCTGGGTGGCTACCTGCTGACCAAGGCTCCCGGGGCGGGGGAGGAGGCCCAGCGCAGGGTCTACGCGGTGCCCTAAGCCTCTACTTATACGTGACATCAGAGTGCTGGCAGAGGAACCGTGGTCCCTCTATCAGGTCGAGACAGATGGTGCTAAGAGAAAGTAAATAGGCCTCCCCGAACAAGGACAGGGAGAAGAAAGGCCTCTGCCATAATAGGACATTCAAAGAAGGCAAAATGAATTAGAGGATTTAAAAGCTGAAACAAATCAGAGAGGTGCCATTCCCTCACCAGCCCCTGCACCTGCTGTTTTATAGATAATGTGTCAAAATCGGGAATGATTGATTTGTTGGGGAAAGAACATAGAGCAATCTGGCGAGCCCCGAGGCATGCTTTGAAAAAGTAAAGTGGAGATTCACAGGATTCTCAGCACAGGAAAGGCCCTGAGAAGTCCTGCAGAGAAGCCCACTAACTTAGCTCAGTTTGGTGTTTCTCCAGTGGGCTTCTGATTTAGTGTGGGTTTTTTATTAGTTTGTTTGTTTGTTTGTTTAGGCAGTATTAACTGACATCTCATTGAATTAATGTTCTGCTAAACACATGCAGAAAACACAGACTATCTGAAATCTGACATCATTCTTGCACAATCTAACAACATCCCATTAGTGCATTATATATACATATCTGTACTCATTGAGAAACAAATCACTTAATGGATTGTGTATGCTTCTGTGTGTTTACTATGTCTATGTATTCAAATCACTTGGAAAGCTTTTAAACTATATCAGTGTCTGGGCCTCACTCTGACTTGCTTGGATTGGGGTCAGGCGGAGACATCCGCATTCTGTAAGAGCTCCGAGGCAGTCGCCGTCTAACGCCTGGGGTTCTGCCTTCACCTGGAGTCGGCTTTCATTAACCTCCTACTTTAATTCTGTGATGTAAATGTCATGCTCTATTATATTTTTGCTTCAGAGATATTTCACTGGTAATAAAAATAAAGGGAGAACAGTTGGTGAAAATTTACTCAAGAAATTAAGTTTGTCATTAATACAAATGATAGGCCATCTGGATAAGCAATAATGTTCTGTTACTAAAGAGGGTTTCCAAGGGGTGCATCATTTTTATTATTAAACCAGTTAGCAACGGCACTTAATGTACAAAGCATGTATTTGGATCAGAGAAGGGTGCGTGCTAATTAAGCAGTACTTAGTAATGTCTCATTTTCATCTGTGAATACTCACCTTCTCTTGCATCCAGGCTCCTTGGAGGAATACCCAGAGATTCAGTGGAACCCAGTTATGATTCTGATGGATGATGTCAAAAAGTAAAAATGATTGCTTTCCAGTGAAGTCAATCATATTCTCACTTTTCCATGCAGATGGATGCTTCTAGATGTGTAAACTAATTCGCCTGGAAACATGTCTCATTGTATCTTTTTCCTGTTGTGTTTAATACACACCCATATATGCACCTGCAACACAGCAGTGAAGCAGTTTCAGGAATAAGTAGGTTCTGGCCATGAGTGGGGCCATCGTTTTGTTGATGGGATCCATTTTCCCCCCATTTTCAGCTAGGCATCTGACATACCCTGATGTAGCCATACTAGCCACGTTTACTGGCCATTTCAAAGTTCATGCTGCAGTGCTCTTTGTAGATTTTAACTTTGGGTCAAACAGTGGGTGCTGTAAACAATGTGGGATATAGAGAAAGGCAAACTGTTATTGTAGAAAATTGTAATGCACACGTTACTTCAACATGAATTTGGAAATCGTTCTACTTTGAACTGTATATGCTCCCAGTGATTTCCGTTCCCACCCAGCATTGGTCTTCTCTGTTAGAAACACAAAACATTTGCGTGTCAGACAGCACCGGCGCAACAAAGGCTGCAAGTCAAAAAACCGCTCCCCAGCCTACTCAGTTTTACCCATCAAGTTGGAATTTTCCCTATGGGATTTTAATAAATGACTTCTATTTTTCCCCCTCCAAATACAAAGAACACGATGTACAATACAAGGTTCTGATCACCCGATGTCACAAAATGCCATCCAGTGTTGCAGCTTAAAATGTCAAGGCTTAGTAGAGAAGCTGGATGTTTTACAAATCATCTTGACCAGGAGAGTAAGAAATCAAATTGTATCCAGAAGCACAGGCCAGATCCATTTCCTGTTAGCCAAAGTTTGGCAGATTACTTTAGGCCTTCCTAGGGGGAAAAGAGCGGGAGGGTGGGGTGGAGAAAAGGATGTACTCTGACCCCCTCCAGCTCTTTCTAATTTTGCTGTGGCTTTGACCACATTTCCACTTGGTGCCTCCATTTCCCCTGAAACAGTGGATCAGTTCAGTGAAGCCAAGACTCAGTTCAATAAAATATTAAACAGTAACAATTGAATTGTCTGTCTGTATTATAAAAAAGCCTAAGTTGGTCAGACCAGCCACGGGTATAGGGAGATTCTCAGCTATAAGGTGCTCAAGGGCAAAAGAGGATTCAGGCAGGTTGTCATGGAAAGTAATTTTGCAACAACAGACGTGCCATCTATTGTGAATGCAAAATGATAAGAAAATTCTATTCGGTGTGTTTGGGACATCCACATCTAAGTACCCTCAATGAGAGACTCTCAAACTGAGGGGAGAGATCCATGTCCTGTGATTCGGGTATTTCTTGTACAATATAGTATCAGCCATGGATATTCTCATTTTGGAATGCTTCATTAGACTGTAACATAGTAACCGACAGTAACATATCAGATGTTACAGAGTATCAGTCATCTTATTTTTCATGGCTCCCACCTTGATCTCCTGCGCAATCCATTTCCTAAAATACATTCCATTTAGGTGCACTCTCCATAACCACTTTTAAACCACTTCTTCCGTAGAGGCTCAGACTGCTGAGATATAGAACGTGGTTATGTTTTCTTAAATGATTTAATGTATTTTTAACATCAAAAAGTTTGAAAAATGACATTTGCGTATATCATATAATCAAAGAGAGTATTTTCCAGCAGTTTCATTCCATAATGGAGTCATTCATTTTCTGTTCATTTATCGTAAATATTTTGCCCCTAATTTTAACAGTCTTTTGTAGCATTAATTCATCTTTGGTAACAAAATTACTTTGGTATTAAAGGAATACAACAACTGAGTAGATTGGGGGACCATCTCAAAACACGATTTCTTTAAACAAAGTGAAATAATTTTTAATATTTCCATTTTTCTTCCCCAATGACAATTTTCAGACATTTTGGGGTTTCTTGTTGTTGTTGTTGATGATAAAATGAGAGCAACAAGTAAAGGTATTACTTTCCCCGTGGGGCTGCTCCTGTGAACAGAGGGACACTGTTTTATGGAAAGGGTTTGTCTATCTAGAATCACTTCTGGAAATTTATGCTCTGGAGAGTAAGAACAGCAGAGATCTTGGCCGGCCGGTCTCACTTCCTTTTGACAGAACAAAGCAAGCATGAATGCGAAGCTAGGCTGTAACAGTGGCAGGAAAGGAAATATCTTTTTGTATGATATTTAAACAGTGAGCTCCCTCTCTTTGTTTGCCGGCTGTGATGTGCCGACCTCACTGGTTTGTGTCCATATTCAGGTTGTTTTGGCCGTGACAACCAAGCCGGCAAGTTAAATGTCCTGCATGACGTATCGTCACCTGAAGTGACGGGGGTTGTAATATTTTTATATTCAGAGAATACATGAGTGAAAGTGAGGGTTTGTCTAAGAAACTTTTAGTTTAAATATACAGAACTTCCAATTTTGCCTCTATCTCATGAATTCTGGTTGTCAAGAGGCAGAGAGGAGAAGTTCTAGCAACTGCTGGCCGAACTGGATAGAAGAAAGAAAATTCAAGAAATTCCAGCGACTGTGGCTGGAGTAGCAGGAGGAAGGAGATGAGGTGAAGAATGATTCTAAGTTTAAATGAATTGTCTCCAGTTCTTTAGGTTTTAAAGTTAATTTCCAAGACAGCAGCAATGTGGCAGAGTTCTTATTTTAGTTTTAACTTAGATCTTATTTTGCAATAGAATGCAATAGGAAAGCTTTTTCGGTCTTAAGACATTTGTTTTATCACCAGATTTACAAAAACTTTTTTTTTTTTTTTAATGTGAAGTCAGAGATACAAAACCAACTATGGGAAATAGGGCAATAGTCCCACACGATCATTTTCTGATCTGGAGCTAATAAGAATTGTTTTTGTTTTTCTTTGTCCAGATAGGGTATTCAGGTCTTATTTTGAATACAGTTATTTAAGCATGTCATTCGGCATACTCCTCTATCAATTATTTTCCATCTGTTGCATTAATAACAAAATATCAATGTACATGTGTCATTGAAATAACTTGGCTGGATTGGGTCATCTGAGCTCTACCTTTTCAGCTCTCCAGTCATGCTTTGATCAAGGTAGCCCACAGTCCTGTCGCCATGTCACCTTTTCTGAAGACATTTGAGATGTGTCTACTCCCAGAACTCTGGTCCTAGTAAAAAGTAAAAAATGGAACCTGACATTACACCATGGGTCTCAGGACAAACTCTGTGTGCTGGATAGTGCCCTGAGCTGATAAGTTTCTTTCTTCCCTGAAACCTTTCCCTCTGAGACTTCATTTCTGCAGAATCTCATCAACTCCCTTCCCCCCACATAGCTGGATCTATGAGAAAATGGCTCTTTCATTGTACACGTTGTTCTTCAGTCATGAGTAGCCCCACCCTTAGTGTGCAGGCAGCGGCCCTCCCTGGAGAACCAAGGCATTCCTGGTGTTGGTCATTTACAAAACGGCTTGGCCTGCTGACTGGAAGCTGGAACATAAGGGCCGCTCGTATAGTCCAAGAGGGAAACCACGAGCTCCTGTAGAGACCCAAGAGTAACTAGGAAGAGCTCCCACGTAACAGGCGTTTGAAGGACACCAGACGTGGAGAAGAATGTGGATATGTGCAAAAGAGAAACCTAGGGTGGTCCCTCTTTTCTCCAGTGACTATTTCAGTCCATGTGATTTACAAAATCTTTGGTATTTTCATTGTCTAACTATAACACATTCATGTTACACATAATCCTAGATATCGTTTGTTTTGCAGGTGTGATCTGGGTTTTTTTGAAAAGCTTTTTATCCATTATTTTGATTTATATAAATGGTTCATCCTTAACTATTTTCAGTGCGTTACTGAATTCTAAATATCTCTAAGCAATTTGTTGGTTTTCATCATTTGAGATTTCACCATGGATTTTACCTGGTGTAATACAGTGGCTCACTTGCACGTGGTCTGGAAGACAAAGTGAGCTCATGAAGGACATGGGTGTAGGTGGAGAGGCCTGTGAGGCAGGAGGCCACAAGCACATGCTGTCCTGGAAGACAGTGGAGGCGGCTTTCCAGGAAAGCAGAGGAATCACCATGAGATAGTGCTGGGAGGTCAAGGAAAATGAACACCAAGAGTTGAACACTGGGTTTAGGAATGCGTATGTCATTGGTGACTCCAACCAAAGTGATTCTTGTGGAACATTGCGGGGGGGGGGCGCAAAAGTTTATTGGAGTGGCTTCAACAGTGGAGAGGAGAAGAATTTGAGATAATAAAGAAAGACAACTCCTTTGAGGTTTTTTTGTTAGAAAAAAAAAGGAGCAAAGTGAGAGGGTAGCCTACAGAGGAAGTAAGAGTTCATTTTTGTTAGATTTGGGGTATTTTATTGATTTTTAGTATTTAAAGATAATTTTTAAGATTAAGAAATAACATATTTGTTTCCGGATGAGAAGAAAAAAGTTGACAGTTGGAGGAATATAAAAAATTTTCTGATAAAAAAATTTCTACAACACAATGCTTAAAGCAGTTATTCTTTCTGAAAGGAACCCACATTTTCTTGCCATCATGGATATACAACACAAGTGAGGAGGCAGTACATGTTTCTTTTGTCTCTGGGCTTTCATGGTAAAACCACCCTTTATCCTCAGTTGTTGACAAAGCCCAGATCTAATTTCCTCTTGGAAATGTTTTTTTACTCAACTATATTTTAAACCCCAACTTTGTGAGTTAATGTTGTAACTATACTTCTTGTTTTTAACATCCTCACTTTAAATTGAATAATCAGACCAAATGAAGTCAACAGTATCAGGTGAAACTCTTCTCTTTGACTTCTCAAGCAATACTGTAGTGCTTTATCTCAATAGACTAATTGGTGTGGAATGTTCTTGAGTCAGTATGCCACCCATCTGAAATGGTCATAGAACGAGTGGATCTGCATGGCCATAATTACCTTGTGAATTGTTTTTCTTTCTCCCCCGCAATAGCTTTGTGTCAACATGACCAATGAGAAGATGCACCACTACATCAATGAAGTGCTTTTTCTACACGAGCAAACAGAATGTGTACAAGAGGGAGTTACCATGGAAACAGCTTATTCTCCTGGGAACCAGACCGGAGTTTTGGATTTTTTTTTCCAGGTATTCATATAATATAATTAGATACTTTATAGGATTTAAATATACTGGAGACAAAGAATTTTCTTTCAAGGAGCCTTCATTGTGAGATGACTTTATATCTGAGACTTCACTGTATTAATTTTTTCAGAAATTCATTTTTTTCAGAATCGATTTGGGAGCACAAATTACCCTTTTCCTGCAGGGGCATTTGAAGGATCATCAATTCATTGGAAGGGACTAGAAATACCAGATCATTTTGTTATAAAAATATTCAACATTGGTTATGTCAATAAAACTTCCCCTTCGGCACAGTTACAAAAATGTACAAAATTAATATTTTATAAAACAATACTAAGACTAACAAGCTAATAGAACAAATTCAACAAGATCTTTTTAATTTATCTTTGAAGTTTGTAAATTAAAATATGGAAAAACATTGGCAGAAAAATATGTTTATGTACATATAATCTTAGGACATCTGCCAGTGTCGATCCTTACCTTTTTTTATTTCTACCTTATAATGCAAAAAACTTTGCCTCATATCTCTATCATAAAAACAAAAATCTGCCACACAAACAGCAATCCCTCTGTACTAACATAGGAAGACATGATATACATGTATTGATAATATCTCTAAAACACTTGAACATTGTTTAAAACTGATACCTTTCAGCCACTGGAGAACACAGGCTGTAATTTTCCACCCTTTATTTCTATAAATGAAGACTTGTAAATTTACTTTATGCCTTTACCTAGTAGGTGAAATATTCTTGTTCTTCTTACAAACTTGTCTACCTTCTTTATTTTAATGACAGAAGAAGCCCTCTTCCTCCAGAAAGCCATCCCTCATCATGACACATATGGTATATAACTTCTTTATACAAGGTTTGAAAATGTCTTCAAACCAACAGCAGTATGTAGTGAACTGTGTATGGGAAACCTCAGAAACCTGCTGCCCTCATTCTTGCTGGCTGCTGTATCCTTGACTGCTAACCAGTGGCCAGCCAAGTGATGTTCTTTTTATGTCTTCGATGCCCATGATGTTCTATGTCTTCAATGGCCATGATGTTCTTTCCATGTCTTTGATGGTTGTGATGTTCTATGTCTTGGATGGCCATGAAGTTCTTTCTCTGTCTTTGATGGCCATGACATTCTTTCTACCTCTTTGATGGCCGTGATGTTCTTTCTCTCTCTTCAATGACCATCCTTGAGATTTCACCATGGAGTCATGATTATTTCAATAGGAGGACCCTCATCAGAATGAGTTGGAAATGAGAGTGGATGTTTCTGATTGCTGCTTCTCTTTGATAAAAATGAAAAGATGTGGGCACCTGGGTGGCTCAGTGGGTTAAAGCCTCTGCCTTCAGCTCAGGTCATGATCTCAGGGTCCTGGGATCGAGCCCCGCATCGGGCTCTCTGCTCAGCAGGGAGCCTGCTTCCTCCTCTCTCTCTGCCTGCCTCTCTGCCTACTTGTAATCTCTCTCTCTGTCAAATAAATAAATAAAATCTTTTAAAAAAAATGAAAAGATGTACCAAGTATAGGGTGAAGCTTGAGTATTTACCTACAAATCTACAAGTCTGTGTACCAGACAGGCATACCCTACAATACAAAGGAAGCATATTTTTTCCTTCCTAGTACCCATAATCCACTACTGCTCACAAACATCCGTGATTTTTGCTTAAGCCACAGTCATATTTCAACAAATATGTATTAGTCTTATGTCCATGAATGGAGGACGTGGATCTAGACTCTTACCTGACTCTCCATGTGTCTAGTGCACTTTGTTACCCTGTTGGTCCTCAATGCCTTCTGCTGTCAAGTTTTTGTAGAACAGTCTCTCCTAAACCCTCACTTCTGAAGGAATTGAAGGCCATTTTTTATGATTTCTTCTCCATGTTCTATTTTCTTCTTCAGACACGTCAGCAAGTTCCCAAGTCTTTAAGTTTCATTACTACAATTCTTCTGTGTTATTATGTTCAGAAAACATAATACATACAAATTTAAAAACTTTTGGAGACAATACAATTTATAGTGTTTTAAAAAATATATATCTTGTTGGTTTCCAACCACCTTATCCTTGGAAAACATCATCTTGCCTTTGGAGTAGAACAGGTTGGCTATTTTGGAAGTGATCCCTTCCTTTATACTATTTAGGGCTTTGACTTTGAGTTACTGAAACACCCATTAAAGCTCTAAATTCTAGCCTCTAAAGAGGTCTGTCGGCCCCTGAAACATGGATGCATTTGCAATGTCCTTCACCAGCCCATTCACCCTTCCACTGCATGTCTGTGTGTGCCCACATGTGTGTGTGTGAGGGGAGTAAGTGTAACAGTATCTGGAGGAGTGTCATGGCCTGATGCTTGAAGGCATGGGTAAAGGAGCAACTGCTGATCTTATGTATCAACAGCTTACTCTTCAGCAAATAGGTTGCTACACACTGAAATGAAGAATCTGTTCTTTCAGCACTTCCCAGGCAAGACCATCCCTCTTCCAACTCCTCACTGATTTGTCTTTTAGGGCCTCTCTCCAACCATTGTGAGTACCTACACTTCACTTTTTCACCTCTGGCTCTTTATAGGGTCCTTGGTTATCTGAGAATGTACCATCCAGTGGACTTCCTTCTCCACATCCCCTTATCAGATACATTTCTGTGATGATAACACAAGTCTCTGGAGGCATTAGTGACTGAGGTCATTTGCTGAGGTGGGTCAACTTGCTTCTGCTGAGGTGGGTCACCTTGCTTCTTACAGGCCTACCCAGGTCCTTCCTCATGCTCCTTCCCCTTTATCCACCCATCTTCTCCTTCCTTCCCAGGGAGGCTGTCTGCTCATTCCAGAGATGCTCCTTCAGATGCCAAATGTCTCCCAAAGGGCTCCCCCTGGTACGTGAGCCCCCACCAGGCATAGGTCCTTCCCCTGGCCGCCATTTTCAACCTTTCTTCTCTACGGGTGGCACTGGAAGGATCTCAACATTTACAGCCCTGAGAAAACTATATCTAGTCTTTGCATTTTCTTTACCATGAGCAGGAAACCCCAAAAGGCCTAAAACAACTGAAGAATTTCAACCACAAAGAGAAAGAGACAACTTTCTACTGGCCAAACGAATAAAATGAAAGGCCTGCAGCAGTGGGTTTGGTGACCTTGGGTCAAAATGCAAACTGAGTTGCTAGAGGGGTCAATATGTCTCTTCACTTCCTGAGAAGAATTATTTTATGGTATTCACACTTCCAAAAGCACCCTGGGTTGATGTGAAGAATTCAGATATATGACAGGATGAGGTAAATAAGTAACATAAATTACCTGATTTTTAAAGGTAGATTTGACATGTCAGCAGAAGAACCCTCCTAGGGAAGAAGAGATAAACAGCAGTGGGTCAACATTATGCACCTGGCGCATGAGCCGCGCGGGCGCAGTGGTGTTCCGTGTGCAGGGAGCGGACTCTCAGGGCAAACTGAGAAGTTCTTTCAAGCTGTGGTATCCTTCACGTGAGATTAATTTTAAGTGGTTGCTTATCGATGACTTTAGCTTCCGTGTTTGACAGCTATAAACTATCAGACTTCCGATTTGGATTTTGTAAGTTATAGCTTCCAACTGTATTTTTTCTAGTTCCTAGTATTGGAATATTATAGTCACTTCTACTTCCTGCTAAGTAGGGTCTTCCTACAATTTTTATGGCTCAGCATGATTCTAAGTTCGTTTTTGAAGAAGTTACTTGACCCATCATAACCATAAAGAGTTTGATATGGGTTAGAGGTCAAGAAAAATTATACTTCTCCTTTAGTTGGAAATGCATTTTTCTTTTTGAGATGAGAATATACATTTTAATAACTCCAGTGTTTGAATGACATTAAAACACACTCTTTAATTTACTTATTCATTGTCAGTTATTAATCAACCAATACTGTTTGGGCCTACATTACATCAGAGTTTTGCTAGGTGTTGGGGACACGGTAGTGAGCAAACATAGATGTGTATTAAAAGTAGACTAATTCATTTTTTGAGTGCTTATATGAACATAGTGAAAATACAGGTGAACATACATGTACAATAATAACAAAACTATCAAACTGAGTAATGGAAGAAAAATACTATCACTTCTTGATTTTCAGAAACCATCTGGATTTCTCTCTTTATTGGATGAAGAAAGTCAGATGATTTGGTCAATGGAACCAAATCTTCCCAAAAGGCTACAAAGTCTCCTTGAATCGTCAAACACAAATGCAGTCTATTCACCCATGAGGGATGGGAACGGGAACATGGCGCTCAAAGACCAGGGCACGGCTTTCACCACCATGCACTACGCAGGAAGGGTAAGTTGAACGAGCAGCGTGGTTCAACATGTACGCTGAGGCACCAAACCTCTTCCGGACAAGCTTTCAAGTTTTAGATATTTTAGAGTTGATTATTTCAATGAATGGAAGTTGGGTGAAGAACCCACACCATTTTACTTTCCTAAGCTCTTTTATTTCAACCTGAGAAGGACTTTGCATCTTCAGAATGTGGGTGATGAAGCAGGTGGTCAGATCCTTCCATAATGTTCCCCAGATTATAACTTCGTGTGAGCAAGAGGCCCTTGGCTTTAACAGAGACAGCTCTGCTCTGAACTTTGGGACCCCTTCATTAGCCAAACAGGTATTGGTCTTCTGACTTGACTTGCCTTCAGTGTAGTTTTTAGTATTAAATTATTTTTCTTAGAGCATATCAACCTGAGTAAAGAGAGCTACTCTCCACCCTCTCTCAGTTCCCTAAACAGCTTAGTAAAACATGCTTCTTCCTTAAACACCTTCAACGACCTCTTAACTGTCTCCAAAAACCTCATGCCCCTTAGGCCCAGCTAATATCCCAGGTTCTCTGAGCTGATGCCAGTCGTTTTAGCCAGGACTTCTGTGTCACAACCCCACCCCTGGGGCAAAACCTCGGTTCAGGCGGACTTTTCTAATTCACTCACTGTCTCCTGCATCCCACACCCTCCTGGCTTCCACTCCTAATCAAGCTTGAAATACCCTCCTCTTCTTCACAAGGTCACATTGTCTCGATCTTCTGATGCTCGAATCCACATTCCACTTAACCTTCCATCCAGGCCCATCTGTGGTTACCGCCTTCCACCTTTGAATTTGTGGCCCCTGGGTTCCCCCCCTTGGTGCTTAGCAACAGTTACCTATCAGAGGGCAAAGCCTCCAGTCCACGTGTTCCAGGTCATTTCAGTCCATGTTCACTGAGACTCCACTAGATGCCAAAGCCCGAGCATTAGAGAAGCAAAGATGAAGAAACCATATTCCTTGTCCTCAAATACCTCACTGTCGACAAATAAGGAAAAGACAAATTAACAAATAATTATGATATAATTTGCTTATAGTAACATAGGTAATATTAACAAAGTTCTGCATTACCCTGGAGAAGGAAGTAATCATTTGGCTCCCAAAGAAAATGTAGAAATGTTTTCTGGAGGTGGTCAGGTGTGGCCGAGGCCTCTGGGGATGAGCTAGAGCTCAGGAA
>RCUC01156170.1:0-58886 GCA_003697995.1 Taxidea taxus jeffersonii | reverse complement strand
AGCCACTCTGGAAAACAGCATGGAGGTTCCTCAAAAAATTGAAAATAGAGCTACCTTATGACCCAGCAATTGCACTACTGGGTATTTACCCTAAAGATACAAATGTAGTGATCCAAAGGGGCACGTGTACCTGAATGTTTGTAGCAGCAATGTCCACAATAGCCAAGTTATGGAAAGAACCTAGATGTCCATCAACAGATGAATGGATAAAGAAGGGGTGGTATATATATACAATGGAATACTATGCAGCCATCAAAAGAAATGAAATCTTACCATTTGCAATGACATGGATGGAACTAGAGCGTATTATGCTTAGCGAAATAAGTCAACTGGAGAAAGACAACTATCACATGATCTCCCTGATATGAGGAAGTGGAGATGCAACGGGGGTGGGGGTCAAGGTGGTAGGAAAAGAAAAAATGAAACAAGATGGGATCGGGAGGGAGACAAACCAAAAGAGACTCTTAATGTCATAAAACAAACTGAGGGGGGTGGGGGGGGAGAGGCGTTGGGAGAGGGTGGTGGGGTTGCATTATATGTTTAAATAAAAAAGCTTAATAAAAAAATTTTTAAAAAGACATGAGAATATGCCCCCATGCAAAGATTATACAAAATCTTCACAGCCGCTTTAGTTACACTTTCCAAAACCTGGAAACAATCCATGTCCATCAACAGGTGAATAGATAAACTAGGTGTGGTACATCCATACAGTGGACTACTACTACTCAGCAGTAGAAGGAACATACAGCTGATACACAACTTGATCATGCTGAGTAGAAGCCAGGCGAAAAAATAGTTCATAATATATGATCCCTTTTGAGTACAATCCTAGAACATGCAAGCTTGTCTAGAGAGAGAAAAAACTGAATCACAGACTGCCAGCAGGAGGAAGAAGGGCAGAAGAGGGAATTTAAAAAGGGCACAAGGAAACTTTTTAAGGTGATGAACCTATTCGTTATCTTGATTGCGATGACGGTTTCACAGGTATGTACATATATTTTTATGTATATAAACTTATCAAATTGAACACTTTAAAGAACACTCTAAAGTCTATTTCAGGTCACCCATCCTGTAATAAAGCTGTAAAAAAAAAAAAAAATCCTCTGACTCACTCACAAGGGTATTGTATTTATCATTTATCTACAAGTACCTAGCAAAAAGCCAGATATACAGAAAATGCTCACTGTAAAGTTCATGATTGAAAAGAATACTAATTAAAAACTGTGGCTAAATTTTAAACTACCTTTAAAAAGTATGTGTTTAGGGGCACCTGGGTGGCTCAGTGGGTTAAAGCCTCTGCCGTCAGCTCAGGTCATGATCTCAGAGACCTGGGATCGAGTCCCACATCAGGCTCTCTGCTCAGCAGGGAGCCTGCTTCCCCCTCTCAGTCTCTCTCTCTCTCTCTCTCTCTGCCTGCCTCTCTGCCTATTTGTGATCTCTGTCTGGCAAATAAATAAATAAAATCTTAAAATATATATATATGTTTATGAAGTACTTACTAGTCTGGACAGGCACCAAGCGTAAACAAAAATAGAAGACAATATAGCATCAGTTTCTAAAAGCACAAATTACACAAAAATGACCTGTTAAATATAATTCATTTTCATCTGTTTACTAAAATGGTTTCTCTAAAGATTCCTACCATGTGACACTGCTAATATGATTTATTTAACATTTAAAAAATAAATCTCTATAAACCATAACCTGAATTTTATACTTAGTAGCTTTATTACTATTGTTAAAATTATTATTACACATTTAGGCTAGTTGGGTTTTCTCCCTATTCCCTGTCTGAGGAAATAAAAATTAGTACAGTTCTTTTTCTGTCAAATGAATGTTTAACAAGGCAGTTTCTAAAATTTTTACTTCTTGCCCTTATTCTATTTACATGAAATGAATACTTTCTTCTCTTCCATGTTCCACCTATCTCCAGGCCCCATCCAAGTATTTCTTTAGCATATACATTAGCATAGTTGGTCATCTTAAAATCCTTCTAAATGTGCAGGAAACTTCAGTCTTTATTTTTTTCAATAGCCTATAATTTTTTAAAACCTGAAGTTATACTCCCTTCCCAGAGCATCTGTTAATAAGCCAAAAGTTTGTATAAATCATTAGAGTCCATATACTAGCTGTCGTCTTCTTACAATTATTCTTATTCAAGCCTAGTTTATTAAAAAATAATCTTAGTAAGTTTCATCTGGGGTCTTCCCATTTGATTTATGTGGTAGATTCTACAAGGGCAACTTTACCAAATCTCAATTTATAAAATCTCTGGAATGTGATATAGTATAATAAAACTTTGACTGGAGATATTAACTAGGTGATAAAATGCTACATAAGATTCATTTGTAAGGTGTAAACTGCTAGTTCTAACTTAATGCCCTGTAATTAGAGAGAAATATAGAACTCATGCCTATGCCTTGAAGAAGATAAAAAGCCTGAAGAACCAAGAAAGTTGCCTTTTCATTATACCAGTAACTTAAGTATGATAACATAGGATGGTGATCTGCTGAGTAAAAAATCAAGATAAAATCACCACTCCTCCTGGGAAACAGGATTCCTTGTTCTTCTGTCAGGAACCCACAATCCAAGGCAAGGACAAAAGATCCCAACAGCTCGGTCTATGTATCAAATCTGGTTCTGACACAAAAGATAAGTTTTCTGTCTGTCACTGTCTCTTCCCTTGCCATCTAACTCTCATCCAGACCCCCTTTGCTGTCCCTTTTTAAAGCATATTAGTTTGTTGTGCCTCTGACCTGACCTCTTCTCTTAATACTGGCAGCAGCAGCTTCCCTGAAGAGACAGGCTCCAAAGAGCATGCTACTTAGCTTTTAAAAAAAAAAAAAAAAGTGGAAGGAGGCAGGTTTTGTATTCAATTTTTCCATTCTTTTCTTAGAATGAGATGCTGTCTTAGGGAGTGTATTTATACGATCAGACCTCTGAGGCACCACTCACCAGGAAGAATTTACACCCCACCGGAATCCTTTCTCTCCTTAAGCAAACTTGTAATTGAATCCCACTCTTTGCTTATTTTATGAGCCTGAAAAATCTCTCTTTCCCATTCATTCAATATCTGTGCCATACTTCAGTACCTGCATCATGTAGCCAACATGGGTAATCCTCAAAAATAAGCACTAGACTCCGAGTTATATTTTTCCATACATGGATTATCATGAAATGAGGCATTCACCAATGCGGTAAGACAGAATATTTGATAACTTGGTTTCACTGAAAATATCAAGATGCTCTGTAGACAACGGGACTGAATCTGTCATTTATTTGCTTGCTAACACAGGTGAATATAGGTCATGAAATAAGGTTCTCATATCCTTCAGCAAAAACTCCACTCAGAGAAAAACCTATACTTCTTCTTTTTTTTAGCATTTTACTTTTTTTTAATTTTTTAATTTAAACTTTATTTTATTTTTTCAAATTTTAAAATACCCTGAAAGTTTTACCTTTTGAGGTTGATAGTTCACATACATTGCCTATTTTATTTTATTGTTTAAATTTTATTTTATTTTTTCGGTGTTTTCAAGATTCACTGTTTATGCACCACACCCAGTGCTCCATGCAATACATGCCTTTCTTGGTACCCACCACCAGGCTCACCTAACCCCCACCCTCCCTCCCCTCCAAAACCCTCAGTTTGTTTCTCAAAGTCCACAGTCTCTCATGGTTCATCTCTCCCTCAGATTTCCCCTAACCCTCTTCTCCTTTCCTTCTCCCAATGTCCTCCGTGTTATTCCTTATGCTCCACAAGTAAGTGAAACCGTATGATAATTGACTCCCTTTGCTTGACTTATTTCACTATACTTCTAAAAAGCTGGGACTCTGTGCTTCTAGTTCATTACCTGTGAATGGGTCCTAGAACCCCCAGATGATTTTCAATAGGTATCAGAGTGAATGACCTATCATAAATTAAGGAGTGGGGAAGATAAGAGGCAAGAATCACCACCATGTATACAGGACTCCAACCAATCTGTCTATCTCAAAACCAAATTCTCTAAGATTTCTTCTCTTGGGGTCAATTCAGTTAAAAGTATAATTAGGACTTTTCCATGGGCTTATTGAATTGAATGACCTACACGTTTCTAAGGAGCAAAAGCATTCAAAAAATCATCATAAACAAAATTAAAAGACAAGAGATGAACAAAAAATTCACGATGCATGTAACTGAGAAAGGCTTAATATCCATACTACATAGAGAGTACAGAGACATCATTAAGCGAAAGATAAACACTTCCATATTAAAATAGGCAATGTATGACATCAGTTAGAATGGCCAAAATTAACAAGACAGTAAACAACATGTGTTGGAGAGGATGTGGAGAAAGGGGAACCCTCTTACACTGTTGGTGGGAATGCAAGTTGGTGCAGCCACTTCAGAAAACAGTGTGGAGATTCCTTAAGAAATTAAAAATAGAGCTTCCCTATGACCCTGCAATTGCACTACTGGGTATTTACCCCAAAGATACTGATGTAGTGAAAAGAAGGGCCATCTGTACCCCAGTGTTCATAGCAGCTATGGCCACAATCACCATACTGTGGAAAGAGTCAAGATGCCCTTCAACAAATGGATAAAGAAGATATGGTCCATATATACAATGGAGTATTATGCCTCCATCAGAAAGAATGAATACTCAAATTTTGTATCAACATGGATGGAACTGGAGATTATGCGGAGTGAAATAAGTCAAGCAGAGAGAATCAATTATCTTATGGTTTCACTTACTTGTGGAGCATAAGGAATAACATGGAGGACAATAGGAGAGAGAAAGGAAAAGTGAATTGGGAGAAATCCGAGGGGAAAACAAACCATGAGAGACTGTGGACTTTAAGAAACAAACTGAGGGTTTTGGAGGGGAGGGGGTTGGGTGAGCCAGGTGGTGGGTACTAAGGAGGGCACGTATTGCATGGAACACTGGGTGTGGTGCATAAACAGTGAATCTTGAAAACACTGGAAAAGTAAAATAAAATTTAAAAAATAAAATAGGCAATGTATGTGAACTATCAACCTCAAAAGGTAAATACTAAAGGTGTTTTCAAAATTGGTCACAATAATAATCAGAGGATTAAAAATTAAAATGATCATAATAATATACTTTTCTCACTTGTCAAAGTGGAAAATATTTTTACAAAGATGGTGCCCAGTGTTGGCAAGGGTTTTAGAGTAAGGCATTCATGTATGTTGCTGATCACAATGTAAATTGCTCTTCTTAGAAGGCAGTGCATATTTATAGGACATGTATGTTAATTTATATATATTTGCAAATGTATGCACACTGTAAAGGCATATATTATATATTTTAAAGATATACATATATTTATATGATATGAATTGACTTATATTATGTATTATTGTATATTTATTATGTATTTTAAAATATTAAAAGCATATTTATTATTATATGTATGTGTAAATGTATGGATTTATATATTACATGGTTATTTTTAAAGACATATTTCTATTTTGCTACTATGTCCTAACAAACTAATTGACAATATGCTGATTTAAGATTCTAGCTCTCCTAAAGTGGATGACTTTCATGGCACATAAACAAAGACTCCTTTGGGATTCTTCTCAGAATCTTTGATGCCATCTATACTAATGGAGAATGAAGAATGGACATCATTCTTCAACAAACCAATAAAAACAGATGTATTGTCAAGCATTACAGATACTCCCTCTATAGGTAGAGTAGATGGAATTTTCTTCCAATTGAATTCTTTCTTAGCAAAATAACTAACTGTTTTGAAGAAGTCAATGTCACAATTTCCAAAAAAGCCCCACACAATGATATCAGCACAGGCATAATTTGTGAAAATCCAAAAATGAGATCACTAAAACATCTGTAGACTCACCCAGTTGCATGTTGAGGGAAAATGGAGTAGCTTCCAATTCCTTCATTACCCATTTCAAATTACTAGAATAAATGTCAGCAATTCTGGAGTATATGACATTATTTTAAAAGACTGATTCTGTTCTCATTCTGCTTCAAGTTACAAATAAGCACCACCAATTCCAGTGCAAATGGATTCACCAAAGTTCCTCATTATGTAAGGCTCCTTTTATCTGACATTCTAAAAAGCAATTTCTAGAATGGATCAAAAAGAATATGGATTGGACAAAACCTTATTCTTGGTACAATTCCAGGCTTTAAATTGAAACTTCTTAGGTCACATTTTTTTCAATCTGTATTTTTGATTGACTGATATAAAGGGCTCATTGGTTCCAAGGGCTTTATGTTTCTACTGTATGAGTCTTTCCATAAAGAAGCAGCTATTGTGGCCCATCACATGTAATAATAAAAGCAAAACCAGTGAATGCATCAGCTAAATTAGACATTACTTTGCTTTGACATTTTCAACATCACCTAATACAACATCACCAGTACAAGTATAGATGGGTCTCCATATTGTGATCTACAACTTACACTTTTAAAAGTGGTACCAGTTGGAAGCAATCACAGACATCATAACTTAGCAAAGTATTGACTGATGGTTCTTGATCAAGTACAGAAGAACTAAATAATAGCATATTTGTGTAAAGTTACACTACAACTTAAATAAGGTAATACCTCATTAAAGATAATTTAACAAAAAAAAAATCAAAAATTCAAGAAGGGACTAGGAAAATTTTTTCACCGAGCTCACTTGTGTATCTGAGCTTATCTTTACTGATAAAGCCCATGGACTGAGGTCCAGAGTCATCATTTTATAGCAACCCACATCATCAAATCTGTACTGGATACTTACAGAGATGCCTGCGTCATCACTGTAGGTACAAAATTGAATGACACAGCCCTTACCTTTGAAAAAGTTCATAGTCCAGTAGGAGAAACAAGTACCTAAAGAGATAATCTTAATATAATATGGTAACCACTAGAATAAAAGTAAGTAAAAATAACATATAAGCTTAGAAAAGGAATATTTATACCTCAAGGAAGATCTCCTTGAGGAAATTGTGCCTCAGCTAAGTCTTAAAAATGAAGACTTCTTTTTTCTCTTCTTACTCTGCCCAAATTATCTCATATCTTTTTTGATGGATAAGAAATTCAGATAATCAATTTATTAGACATGTATTTTAAAACCACACAATGACTGAGGCTAAGCAGTGCCTTTAGTATTTGGGCCCAGGGTACAGTGGGCTGTCAAGAGGCAAGGCTCTGGAGAAAAGTCCACTTTGAAAGAAATGTGCAGGACAAACTGAGTAAGAACTCAAACTAAGGTACACAAAAATATGTAATGGGAAAAAATATAAGAAAGAATAGGATTTGGTAAGTAATCAGATGTAAAAGAATTAAAAAATAAAGGACACAAATTTATCTCTATGAGTTACCTGGAAAGAGATAGTGATGATACATCATTTAATTAACAGAGGTCTCATGATATGAAAGTAACCACCTTTGGGAAAAGCTGCCAAGTCCAGTTAAAACATCTAAATCTAGTTCATGAGATCAGTTGACCTGAATGAAGAGGAAGAGTGATACTGGAAGCTTGAGAAGAGAGCAATGTCAGCTCATGGAGAGTGATCCATGAAATGAACAAGAAAAGAAAGAAGTAGTGATAAACACCCAACTAAAATTAGAGATCATCAATCTACAGTGTAATAAATTATTTCACCATTGAATGACTTTCTTCAGAAACATTCCATGAGCTAGAAGCAAAAGCAGATGGAACAAATGTTGCACTGGGAAATGGTACCACAGAAAAGCAAAGCAGTAAATATATTCATGTGCCCAAATGTTTGCCAAATAGTAGCTCACTTAGTGCTCACCAAAGACTAGGTAGTAAGCATAGTCAGACCTGCACTTGTCAGACCGCCTATACCTTTTTCACCGTGCCCACAAACATGGCATCATTTTATCTTGTTGCAAGATGACCAGGCAGGCTTGATGGCATGATGCATAAGTATACAAAGTATACTTATAATACTTTGTTTAAAATGCTTCTTTTGTTCTCACAACAGCAAATAACTCCAATAAGATTTATATGTTCAATAATCCTCACCAGAACTTCAACTCTGGTGCTTTGAGAATTCATTTCATCTTGTGAAATAGGTTTTTATTTTGTTTCCATGGCCGAAAAGAGAAAGTTGAGACCCAAAGCAGTGAGCTAGGGTCACTCATCCACCATGTGGTGGGAGAATATTGAAGCTCAGACTGTCGGAGTCTTACTCTTTCTACTGCACCAAAGTAGAAGTGCAAACTAGGCAAAGAGAGAAAGTATCTGTTTGTAAAGAAGGTAAGAATAAGGCTTAGTAGATGCAAAGAAATATCAGGTAATTGTCATCTAAAAACAAGTTAGCTCTCTGTGACCGGGGGCAAGGTTGATAATGGCAAAATCCAAGATACGATAGTAATAATCAGCAGTATTAGGAAGTGGAAGGTAAGGTTGCTGGCAGTATATTGAGCAACAAACTTTGATTCAACGTCTCATGCTCAACATGGATATTAAGGTTGCTAAGTATTGAGTGGGAGATAAGAAGAAATATGAGAGAGCAATGTGACCAGTAGCATGAACACAATGTCCAAGTGAAGCAATGGCAGGATATAATTGAAATGAAAATGTTTTGAAATGCAGAGAACAGGCTGAGCCTTTCTGAGTGTACAAGAATAACAAAAGAAGGCAACCATATATATATATACATACATATATATGTAGAGTTACATAGTTACCGTTATAGTTAGAGCTATTTCTACTTATATACATGATATTTCATATAGTTATATATAATCTTATTTAAAGAAGCCACATTTCCACTGAAGGAATAAAGAAAGTCTGAAGATGACAAAGTTTCTAGCAGTGAAGTAAAAGTTACATTAAAGAAAAAAAAAAAAAAGCCATGGGAGAGGTTGGTGAGGGACAGGCATGGATAGCCCATAGATGAAATTAATGGATAAACTAAATTTGAATGAGTTTGTATGGAGGCATCAAGAAAGAGGAAGACAAACCAAAGAAGGGTGCCTAGGTGACTGAGTCAGTTAAACATCGGCCTTTGGCTCAGGTCATGATCCCAGGGTCCTGGGATCGAGTACCACCGCACTGGGCTCTCTGCTCAGCAGGGAGCCTGCTTCTCCTTCTCCCTCTGCCTGCTGCTCTCCTTGCTTGTGCTCCTGTGCACTCTCAAATAAACAAATAAAACCTTAAAAACAACAACAACAACAACAAAGAGACAGCAGTAACTGATGTCAGAGGTTGGGAAGTAGAGAGGAAGAAAGGAGTCTTTTTGTAGTTGTTTAATTCCAAAGTAAGTACACTATCACAAGCGTAGTTAGGCAGAGATTCTCATAAAATTTCACATAAGGTGTTTTCTGACTTTAATGAGCTCTCTTTGGTCATGTACTTTGTACTTTATAGCAAGATCAAGCATTTTCCTTGCCTGTTTTGTTCTTAAATATACCTCAAATTAGAAGCAAGGTGTGTGCTTACCAGGAACATGGGAAACATCAAATTCTAGTCTATGAATTTTTTATAGGTGGAGAAGAATTAAAAGATCAGATTAAATTCAGAGCAATAACTGAAACCCCGCTCAGAATTAATGTGCCTCATTACTTGAGTGAAGCTTTCGAGAGTAAATACTGCTCATTTTGCAGTCAGGGCACTGAACTGGTGACATGTTTCTAGTTCGCTCAAGCGATTCACTCATACTTTAATATGATATTTCATAATTATGATAAAATATTCCAGGGTGGAAATTATGTTTGGCCATTTATGCAAACTTTCATTTTGTGCAAGTTAATACAATTCATGACCTGGTATGCCTCAGGGCTTAAATATTTAAATGATGTTTAACATAATCTTTCCCAATGGATAAAACCATTTTGGGGGGAAAAAGCAAGATTTGAATGATATAAAGAAAATGTTTACTTGAACTTGTATTTGCAAGATGCTTAGAAGAAATGCTTCATTTTATAATCTACTCTGTTCCTCTGTGCTCTTCTTTATTCTTAGGATATTTGTCATCTGAATTTCTCTGTGTTTTAAGTTACCATATATCAATTTCTACCAACTGTAGTACAACTTTTGCAAAGATGGCCCCTCATATACATGCACACTTGCAATGTGACCTTGCTTCTCCTCCTATCAAGAACCGAATGAAGTTTTTCCTCCACCCTTTGAATCTGGACTTAGCCATTTGACTTGCTTTGGCCAATGGCATATTAGAAGCATGAGATGAAAAAAGACTTAAAAATACTTGCACAGTAGGGATTGCTCTCTTTGACCCCATTTGGAACCTTAAGACCACAATGTGGGTAATTCTGAACTAGCCTACTGGATAGATCATTTGGAGTGGAGCAGAGCACCCCAGCGTGACAGACTGCTAATCACCTCTCTGTGAGTGAGCCCATCTTTGACAACTGAGTTCTAGTTAAGCCACCAGAAGACTACAGCCAAGTGATTGGCCCAGAAAAGGCCATCAGCCCAGCTGAGCTTAAAAACTGCCCAGATGGATGACTCAGAATCACAAACAACTGAAATTATTTTAAGCCAATAAATTATTTTTACAATTTTTATACAGTGATGCATAACTAATACAGGAATACCCTTTCATCTTCTGATAATGGGTAATAATTGTTCATTTAAAGAGGAGTGGTGAGGAAGAGAGGTGGTAAACAAAGCAATGCTTTATTTGGAAGAAAACGAGAAAATAGAAGTATGAGTGTTATGTTAATTCTCAGCCTCACCCAATTGCAATCTATACCACCACTGACCCTCTAGCAAATGCTCAGTCTTCGAAAATAGCTTACAGTATTTGAAAACTCTAGGAATATGTTACTTCCAAATGGTTTCCATTCTAGCTATCCTATAATTCTAGTAATCCATTTATTAAACCCTAGTTCCCGATTTGTTACTAGTGGAATGCTGGGAAGCAACCTCAGTGAAGGATTGGTTCATTGCTGTGTTGATCACAAAGATTGATCACAAAATTGATCACAAGATCCCTGCCTCACAGTCATTCACTTTCTTTCAGACAGAGGAGAGCCTGCTGGAGGAGATGACTCCATCAAGAGTTAGACTGAGGTCAGGCCAAAATTGCACTGAGCCCTTTACCACAAGATAAGGGGAAAATTATTGGTCAGGGTCTGTGATAATGGTTTTGAATGAGGGGTGGGCATAATAATCACCAGTGGGCTTTTTTAAACTACTGATTTTCCCCATTTACTGGAAATTTGAATTCATTTAGTCTGAGGTGAGGTGCTAACATTTGCTTTAACATCACAGGTTATTGCCATGCACGCTGCTAAACAGGAATCACTAGTAAAAGCAAAAAAGGGCGTTAGCAATATGATATGACTTGAGGGGTAACAAGAGGATTTTTTAATAATATAACTCCCTCCGCCTGGCTGGCTCAATCAGTTGAGCAGCTGACTCTTGGTTTCAGCTCAGGTCATGATCTCACGGTCCTGGGATCAGGCCCCAGTTCAGGCTCCAGGCTCACTGGAGAGTCTGCTTAAGGATTCTCTCTCTCCCTCGCCTCTGCCCCTCTCCCTACTCATGCATGTGTGCACACTCTCTCTCTCAAATAAATCTTTAAAAAATAGTAATAGTAATAAGATAACCCCCTCCAGCCTAACATTACATTGGCTCTTCTTTGGCTAAAAATAGATTATCCATGTGCTGGCCAGTTACATTATAAGGGAAAAGTCTTGAACCAAAAGCCCTGATTCTCTTATAATTACTTACCTAACTTTGGTGGAGCCATTTAACCTCTCAAGTTTCTTCCTCGGCAAAGTAGGGAAAGAAATACCTGCTTTTTAGGTTACTGAGAATGTCAAATGAGATGCACAGGGAGGTAGTTTGCAAAGTCTAAAATGTCATCTAAAATAAGGAATTACCATCTTTTGGGAGGAAAAAGCCATTAACTTCTCAGAACAACCTCAATTATTTGAACCGCTAGCCTATTACCTAATAAAATGATGAGGAAATGAGACTAGGCACAGGTTACTTTGGATTGGGAGGGAGGATACCTCTGAAGCAGGATTATGTCCACGAAGGAGGAGAGTTTCACCTCAGTGGGGGATCCTCCCCAATGGCCTGAGGACCATACAGATGAGACCATACAGAATAAGGTAGTTCAAAAAAAGAAAGAGAAAAAAAAAGCTGGGCACCAGCATCACCTACTTCCTGACTTATCTCAGGTCAGCTCAACAAATGGCCCCAAATCAAAATGGTTCAGTGACTTCATTTTATTCCTAAATGATGGGACAGATAGGGAGAGAAAGAATAAAATAAGATATACCTCAGAATAATGCACTTGATTGGATAGATTTGATTTTTGTAGGCAGCTTTTCTCTTCATCTTTTTCCATTTGAAAATCAGGTATATCCATTTTTCATATTTGGAAGCACAGTCAGAGGAGGAATTTTGCAGATACAGTAAAAATATAAGTGAATTGCTCTTCTAATTGCCTTGCAGACTTAGCTTATATGAATAATTATTCATAATCTTTTTTGATGCTGTGGTGTAATAAGTTTTTTTTTCTTTTGATGGCAATGAAATAGGTTCATTTATTGAGGCTATAACGATCAAAATGAAAACTTGAAAAATGATGGGCTCATGCACTAGAGAAAAAAGAGTTTGAATATTTAAAATACTAAAGAGTAAAAGTAAAGTTTTTCTCACTTCAAGCTTTCTGAAATGTTAGATGAAGGTGAATCCTGGGCACTCAGTTTATTTTTTTTTTAATGTTAGCATATTTTATCTAATCCCTTATATCCAAGATATTATTTCAATATGCGGTCAATATAATTTAGCCTTTTCTCACACTGAAATTCAGTGTGTATACTTGCCATATATTTCAAATTAGATTAGCCATACCCAAGTGTTCAGTAGCCACCATGATGCTAGGAAATTGGAAGAATTGCACAGATTTAGAATATAAGAATAGTCTTAAGAGAAGCAAAAATTTAGCAAAGAAACACACTCAATTTACATAATAAATAACTGAGAGGTATAGGACAAATAGATTAGGGACAAATGTCTCTAGACCTGAGCTTGACAGTGGGGTGGTTGGGGGAAAAGATAGTGAGATCTAAGGGAATAAGGTGCTATTCTGTCCAGCTGAGTTGAGCAGGCAACAGGAAATGAAAAGGAGGATTTCATGAAGCATTAAGGGTATATGGTTCTGGGTCTTTTCCACTGGGACCAAAAGAAAAAACAAAACAAAACAAAAAACCCTAAAGATTTTGTTATTTTAAAATATTTAAGTTTGCATGGACCTCATTCTTTGTCAAGAGCACTGTTATAAATCACAACCACGGAGGTAAAGCTTCAAACATTAGAGAGCATAAAAGAGCATGAGAGGGGAGAGGGTCAGAGGGAGAAGCAGACTCCCCACTGAGCAGGGAGCTGCTATGGGATGCAATCCCGGGACTCTGGGATCATGACCTGAGGCGAAGACAGTCACTTAACCACCTGAGCCACCCAGGCACCCCCAAGGTAGTGATTTTATTTCTTTGGAATATGTATTCCAGGGGAATTGCTAAATTATATGACAGTTCTATTTTTAATTTTTTGAGGAAGTTCCACACTATTTTCCATAGTGGCTGCACCAATTTACGTTCCCACCACCAGTGTAAAGGGGTCCCTTTTTCCCCACATCCTCCCAAACACTTGTTACTTCTTGTCAGATTTTCCCAGTGATTCCTATGAGGTGATGTCCAAGTGGGCATCTTGGAAAGTGCCTGAGAATGAAGGGGAAGCTGGATGTTCACCTTGGGTTCTTTGTTCCCCCCTGGAGAAGCCATAGGCCCAGAAGTGCCCTCTTGGTACAGCACTATGCAGTCCTGGAAGAGGGGCAAAAAAGTCATAGTGTAGCCTCTCAGCCTTCTAATGTGGTCTTTCCAGATATCTGTGATCAGAGGGCAGGGGTGGGGTGGGAGGTGGCGCTGTTGCTTCAGCCCACTTCTGGGTTACCGGGATTTTTACAACAGTGTCCAGCTCTGGTCTTCTTGTGAGAACTGAAGTTGGGAACAACCTCTGTGACCATGTTGATCTGTGCACTTGGTTTAAATCAAAAGAATGAGAGGCTGACTTGGGGAAAAATATGGCAATTCTATATTTTCTAATATAAAAAGGCAAAAGTTATATGCCTTTCTTTGAAAAGTGCATGGCAATGCTAAACATTTTTCAAATCAATAAAAATTGCTTCCTAACCTCATGAAGATGTATTTTTCCTCCATACATTTCCTTATCCTATAAACTACCAAAATTTGCCTCTTTATCTCCTCTCTCCATTCCTACAAATGGGCACAATGGCATATATTCCTTTTTCATGGGCTACAGTTAAGAGCAATAGTAAAAGACACCTGACAATACTGTCCAGCCATTCTGAGTTGGACAAAGACTGAAACTTTGAGATATTACCTGGCCAAGTAGCTCTCTTCACTTCTGGAGTTGTTCTACAAATACGTATTGTTTTATATGTGTTGATTCTCTGCCTAGATGTTTGTTATAACCTGGGGTCATCCAACCAAGCATAATCAACAGACAAGTGAATAATCAATAACAATGTAGTCCAATAAATATGGTAATAAAGGTAATATGAAGGTACAGCAATATTACAACACTTCATATGGGCAGTCGGGGACTTGTTTATGCACTAAAGTCCACGGAGGGCAGTGCCATTAGTTTTCTATTGTTGTGAAACAAATTACTACAAGCTTAGCAACTAAAACAGCACCTCCTGAGGGGTGCCTGGGTGGCTCATTCATTAAGCATCTGCCTTCGGCTCAGGTCATGATCCCAGGGTTCTGGGATCGAGCCCCACATCTGGCTCCCTGCTCAGCGGTAAGCCTGCATCTCCCTCTCCCAGTCCCCCTGCTTGTATTCCCTCTCTTGCCATCTCTCTCTGTCAGATAAATACATTTTTATTTATGTATTAAAATAAATAAATTTTTATCATTAAAATAAATAATAAATTTATTTATTATTTATAAATATTATAAATATTTATAATTATATATTGATTACCTCACAGTTTCTAGGGGCCAAAGTCCAGCTTAGCCAGGTCCTCTACTCAGTGTCTTCTGGGATGGAAATCCAGAGGTCAGCTCCCCTGCATTCTCACCTGGACCTCAGGGCGCTCGTCCAGGTTCCTGTGGTTGTTGGCAGAATTCAGGTCCTTGTGACTATAGGACAGAGGTCCCTGTTTTCTTGCCGGCTGTCAGGCTTTTAACCCCGGGGCTCTCTCATTTCCTAGGAGCCACCCACATGTCTTTGCCACATAGCCCTCTGTCCAGCCTTCTCAGATTGGGCCACGGGAAAACAGATAAAGGAGACCTTATTCAAAATGGAGTCAGAAGCCCTGAAGGGGAAGCTTTCTCACACCTACTGCTCATGGCAGCCTGCTTAACCTGTAGGAAGAAAGAAGATAAGAATAATTTTGACAAGGGAGGACATTTTTCGCATAGGGATTTTCTCTCCTGCTTTTAGGGAAAAGAGGGAAGATGTCTCGCGCCCAGCAACAAGGCAGAAACCACAGCTTGCTGCCAATGAGAACCACCACAGCCGTCAACCCTCATTCTTCTAGGTGAACTTCAGTTCATATCAACCCTCTCCCACCTTCCTCTTAAAGCCTAAGAAAAGCTGACCTTCCCTTTGTTTCTTTGGACTTGCCTGTGGCTCACTGTCGCTGGATTGTCCCAAATTACGATTCCTCTGCTATTCCAGAATAAACTCTTTTTTTTTTTTTTTACCTATATAAAATGCTTTCTGCTCTATTCAAATTTACTAAGAGTTTACTTCTTCAAGGCCAGCAGGAGAATCTCCTCTCCCATCTGCTAAGGCAGGGTCTTATGTAACCTAAGATAACCAAAGAAGTAACTATCCCATTCTGTCTACTGTATTTTATTGGCCAGAAGCAAGTCACAAGTTCTGCCTACGCTTCAGAGGAGAGAATGACACAAAAGCGTGACTCATTTGGAGGTCTTTTTAGGATGTGTCTGCCACAAGATGACACGAAAATTTCATAATGAGGAGGTCTGAGATGAGTTTTGTAGGTTGCCTTTGATGGGAGTGGGGAAAGAGATGAGGAAAATACATCCCAAGTAAGTTGAAAAGCCTTAGCAACAACAGAGCAGAGGAGGGAAGGTAGGAAACACATTCTGAAATAATAATTATCCTTAGGATGGAATAAAAGGATCTTTATTTTTCCACATTGTGTGAATTTTTAGGAATTCCCAAAAAGAAGGCAGAGTTTCTGCCACCCCAGGGGATGTCTTTGTGTGAATTAGATAAAGACACCCCTTCTGGTGTGTACGCACCACACCATAGACAGCTTGGTGGTTGGGTGCCTAAAGACTGAGTTCATCCCCCACCTCGTCTTCCCAGGGAACAGGCTACACCACCGTCTGTGGCCTTGGAGGAAGAAATGTAGAGGAATTTGGGATACGGGTGACCTGGTGCTAGTGGGTAACCCTATCACGTCTGCTCTGCCCAGCTGCCTGGCCACAGAGCCCTGCGGAGCTTCAACGTGGCTGCTTCTAAGGCTTTCCACCATCACCGTGTGATGGTAGTGGTCTGCCCTTTGTCTGGGCTGACCCTGGGCCACATTTCAAAACTGGAAGATCTGAGTGGGGAGAGGCAAGACAGTGGGGATACAGAGAATGGACACTAGAAAAAGGAAAGTGAATTTAAAATTAAGAATGGAAAACTAGGAGCACCTGGATGGCTCAGCTGGCTAAGCGTCTGCCTTCAGCTCAGGTCATGATCCCAGGTTCCTGGATCGAGCCCTGCATCGGGCTCCCAGCTCAGTGGAATCTTCTTCTTCCTCTGCCCCTCCCCCTGCTCATGCTGTCTCTGTCTCTCTCTGTTTCTGTCTCTCGTGTGTGCTCTCTCTCTCTCTCTCAAATAAATAAATACAATCTTTTAAAAAGAAAGTATGGAAAGTTAAAGTTCTGGAGATTATTTTGCTTTTCTAATAAAGTGACGCTTTTCTCCAGGCCTTCGTAGCTCTAAACACTATTGTTCAAACCAAGTTAGGTATAATATATTTTGATACTCATTAACTAAAATGATTTTAGATCTAACTCTATACATGACATTAAGGAACAAATACCATTTTTAATTTTCAAAAAAAAAAATAACACTATCAAGTACCTATCCTATGCCAGGCATGAAATTTTATAAACATTGCTTCAATTAATCCTTAAATCCCTGAAAAATAATTATTAATATACGTACCTTATAGATAAGAAAATTGAGATACCAAGATATGAGGTCCAACTCAGGGGTTCCATTCCCATATATTTTGTGTGAATCATGCCTCACAGGACTTGTACAAACTGGTCAGGTCAAGTATACCCACTTAACTGGAAAAGGAGAGCTTGGGCCTCTGGCTCATCCTTTGCACTGCACCAAAAATTAAACTTCCATTGCTTTGGAATTACAGGGAGTTTTAGTTTTCTGACTGGAGCTGTGGTTTTCCGGAGTTCTGTCGTTACTAATCATTTATTGAGCCTGTACCCTATGTCAAACACAGTATTTGGTGTTCTCCATGTTATTTCATCTAATCCTCATAGCTTTCTGATAACGGAAATGATCAAGCCCCCATTTCAAATACAGGGAAACTAGGGTGCCTGGGTGGCTCAATGGGTTAAGCCTCTGCCTTGGCTCAGGTTATGGTCTCAGGGTCCTGGGATCAAGCTCCACATTGGGCTCTCTGCTCAGCAGGGACCCTGCTAACCCCCCTCACCTCTCTGCCTGCTTCTCTACCTACTTGTGATCTCCATCTGTCAAATAAATAAATAATCTTTAAAAAAAAATACAGGGAAACTGAGATGACAGGTTCATCAACCTGCCCACAAGAGTTAGGCAGTAATTGGTGGGTTCAAGATTGAACCCAGGTATCCTCGACTCATTACGCAAAACTAATCTGAGAAACTATGGGGGCATCACACACTCCTCAGGCTGACTTCCCCACAATAGTTAATCTGAAAGTATTTTCACATTTATCTCTTTCCTATTTAAACTGTCATGCTACTTTGCCATGATTTATCATCACACATCAGATTCTATAGTCACCTCCACAGAATCTGTGGCTGATTAATTAACTAAAATTGGAAGACATTTTGATGATGAAAAGTGCTAAGCATTGCTATGAATAATAATTAGTGTGATACTCCAACTAAATTATGTATGTCAGTATTGGGAATCAATCAGTCAGAGCAACATAAATGCTTCAAACAGATATTAGCAGGAAAACAAAAATAAAAAACAACCACAACAAAAGCCTTACTAACCACAGTAAATGTTATGCACCATTCAGGATCCTAGAGACACAACGTTGAACGTGACAAAAATGATGACTGCCTTCGGGTGTCTTACAGTCCAGAACATGGCAGACATGACATGTGACCCTTGCACAGTGGTTTACCGTGCTGAGAACATCTTGCAGTCAGCAAGCAGACCAGGAGAAAACAAGTACATGGCCAAGGTGGCTGTAATTCAGAACCTGCCCTCCAGTCCCTAAGAGGGTTGAGATGGAATGAAGTGAGGTTGCAGTCTTAGAAGAGAACCAGCACTGGGGCTCTGGGTGGCTCAGTCAGTTAAGTGTCTGCTTTTGGCTCAGTTCATGATCTCTGGGTTCTGGGATCGAGCCCCATGTTGAGTTCTTTGCTCAGTGGGGAATCGGCTTCTCCCTCTCACTCTCCCTCTGTGCTCTCCTCTCTCTCTCAAATAAATAAAATAAAATACTTTTAAGAAAAGAAAGAAAGAAAAGAAGAGAAGAGAACCAGGACAGGCAAGACTATGACAGCGATTCAGCTACCGATATAAGGCCATGACCTGCCCACAGGAAGTAGGCAGGAGCTTGGTTACTAGAAACAAATCAGGGCCTGATCAGCAGGAAGGGTAAAGACAGGCTAGTCTTCAGGCCTAGAATTTTATAAAGCCCCCTTCAGCCTCTTATAAAGAGAAGTGACCCCAGAGGTTGATGTCCCCGTCAGCCTATGTTCTTATGGGCAGAGAGCCGTGAAGGGACCCTACTCTAACAGACTGTTTTCTTTCTAAGATAGCTCATAACATTTCTGTGGATGTAATGAGACATCCTGACACCAGAAGTCCCAAACCGGAAGCGACCCAAATGATAGTCATACACAGGGCTCTCCTCTTCCCTACCAAAGATACTTTCTCTGAGCAGGAATAAGATGTCTCACAAGTTTTCTTGCCCAGTTACTCTGCCTGGGAGTAATTGCCGTCTTCATTTCCTGAAGCTGGACTCCCAGTCCTTGCTCTAAGTGGTGAATTTGCTCTAAAAAGGGAAGCAATTCTGAAGCAGGTGCACACGCGGATGTGTGCTGTCTTGGACTGCAGGAGGCCCCTGCGAACCACTCAGTTCTCTGATTTGAATTCTTATCAGGGACTCAGTTTCTTCAAAGATGCCATTTCACTCCCTTCTAATTCAATGACTAATCCCTTCCTATACTGCAGAAGGCGACCGCATTTCTTCGCTCTTGCCTTACTCTGGTTAGTTTTTCGGGTGTGATCAGGGAGTCATTTTCCTTCGGTGATGCTATGTGTAATAGCATCCCCTGCGGTGACCGGCACAAATAGCATTCATTTGATCAAACAAATTCCAACAACTGTCTTTTGAGAAGCAATATTCTCCCAAAGAATGCGATTTTAAAACAGGATGTTTCAAGTGTCACCCCATTTTCTTGGAAGACATTTCTTCTCAAGGGCGTAATTACAAACAATAAACTTATTTGCATCTAAGCTTAGACTTGGGCATTGCCAAAGCTGTCAAATATTTTATAAGTATTCCTAAATGTTTCCACATAAGATATGTATAAAAAGGCCAACTAAGTAGCACTTAGGTGGCTCAGTCAGTTAGGAGCCTGCTGCTCAGCTCAGGTCTTGATCCCATGGTCATGGGATCGAGTCCCATGTCAAATTCCCTGCTCAGTGGGGAGCCTGCTTCTCGCTCTCCCACTGTTGTTCTGTCTGCTTGTGCTCTCTCTCTTTCTGTTAAAAAAAAAAAAAAAGGCTAAGTGACTCTTTTGTGGGCATGTGGTAAATATACAAGAATCAAATATTCTACACACTCTTGATGACCAATAACTTTACAAGGTTCTTTCATATATTTCAAATTATTCTATCCACAAAACAGATCAGAGTTATGATGCCCATTTGGCCGTGACATGTTCATGTTTATAGACATGGACCTGATGACAGCCTTGATCTGACCTTGAGTTCATTTTCCTATCTGAAGTGTACATGCTCAAAAACTGTTACCTAAAATACAAAGAGGGATGCTTGGGTGGCTTAGACAGTTAAAGCATCTGCCTCCCACTCACGTCATGATCCCAGGGTCCTGGGGTCCAGTCCTGCATCTGGTTCCTTGGTCAGTGAGGAGCCTGCTTCTCCCCCTGCCTGCTTCTCCCTCTCCCCGCTCATCTCTTGCTCTGTCTCTCTCGAATGGATAAATAAAATGTTAAAAAAAAAAATCACAGAGATGTGGGTGGGGGAATAAGTTAAATGGATGATGAGGATTAAGGAGGGCACTTGTTGTGATGAACACTGGGTGATGTGTGGAAGTGTTAAATATTGTACACCTAAAAGTAATATTACACTGTGCGTTAACTAACTGGAATTTTTTTTCAAGATTTTATTCAAATTCAAGTTAGTTAACATAGAGTGTAGTACTTGTTTCGGGAATAAAATTTAGTGATTCATCACTTGCCTATAATACCCACCAGCAACCCTCAGTTTGTTCTCTATAGTTAAAGGTCTTGTGGTTTGCCTCACTCTCTGTTTTTATCTTTTTTTATTTTTTTCTTCCCTTCCCCTATGTTCATGGGTTTTGTTTCTTAAATTCCACATATAAGTGAAATCATATGGTATTTTTCTCTCTGACTTATTTCACTTAGCTTAATACCCTCTAGTTCTATCCATATTGTTACAAATGGCAAGATTCTGCTCTTTTTGATGGCTGAGTAATATTCGTGTGTGTGTGTGTGTGTGTGTGTACCACATCTTCTTTATTCATTCATCAGTCTATGGACATTTGGGTTCTTTCCGTATTTTAGTTACAGTGGATAGTGCTGCCATAAACCTTGGAGTATATATACCCCTTCAAATGTGTATTTTTGTATCTTTTGGATAAATACCTAGTAGTGCAATTGTTGGATTGTAGGTTAGTTCTATTTTTAACTTTCTGAGAATTTCCATACTCTTTTCTAGAGTGGCTGCACCAATCTGCATTCCCACCAACAGTATAAGAGCAATCCCCTTTCTCTGCATCCTCATCAACATCTGCTGTTTTCGTTGTTGTTCATTTTAACCATTCCGACCAGTGTGAGGTGGTATCTCATTATAGATTTTTTTTATTTAATTAAATTTATTTTTTTTAATTTAAACATATAATGTAACCCCACCAACTTCTCCCAAACTCCCTCCCCCCCCACCCCCCTCAGTTTGTTTTATGACATTAAGAGTCTCTTTTGGTTTGTCTTCTTCCCAATCCTATCTTGTTTCATTTATTCTTTTCCTACCCCCTTAGCCCCCACCCCTGTTGCATCTCTACTTCCTCATATCAGGGAGATCATATGATAGTTGTCTTTCTCTGATTGACTTATTTCACTAAGCATAATACCCTCATTATAGATTTTAATAAAAACTTTTAAAAAACCAACAAAACACAAAAAACTTCCAATTAAAGCCAACTGTTACCTGCCTTATTTTTCAGTATGTTTCTGTCTTATAAGGAAACTATGTAATATTCTGAATTTTTAAAAATATTTTTAATGGAAGGTTTATTCAAAAAAGAAAAGCTGACTTCCGAATGGCAGTTTGGTCATCACTTTTAATGATGTGTTTACAGTAAGGCAATTCATAGTAATATTATATTATATTCATCGTATTAGTCTTTTCTGTCTTAGTCTTTTCTGGCTGCTGTAACAAAATACCATGGGCTAGGTGATTTATAAACAACAGAAATTTATTTCTCACTGTTCTGGAGGCTGGAATTCCAAGATCAAGATGCCAGCATGGTCACATTCTAGTGAGAGCCCTCTTCTTGTTCCTGATCTTGCTGTGTCCTCCCATGGCAGAATGGATGAGATAATCTCTCTGAGCCCCTCTTATAGGAGCACTGATTCCATTCATAAAGGCTCTACCCTCATGACATTACTTCTCAAAGATCCCACTTCCTCATACTGCCACAGTTGGGAGTTAAGATTCAACATATGAATTTGAGGGGATACATTCAGACTATAGCATAGTCCCTTGGAATATTCTTGCTAGGTATTTTTAAATTTTTCATATGTGGATCCCTTTTTTATCATAAAAGAATTTCAGAGAAATCCAGACTTACAGACATAGATAAAAATGCAAACCAGTACAATAAATTGCCTATATTAAAATAGAGAAAATTTCTGGCAGTGAGATAAATTGCTGTTATCCTGAGTGGCTAAGGGAGGTGAGGTTATCTCTTGGCAAAAATTCATCCTGAAATGACTAGATTCTTCCTAAGAATGTTCAGATGGTTACCTCTTTATTGAGTTGGAAATTTTTATATCAAAATAGACCTTAAGAACACCCAAAAGTAGGATAAAACTCTTTATTTTCTTCCTCACCCATGTAGTCTTCCTGAGGTTTCAAACTGGGAAGGCTAATCACCAAGGACTCCTTGCTACAGAAGGTGACCAGAAGAATGCAAAGCTGTCCAGCTCTTAATCACTATGTGATCCTGCTTCTCACTGTATTGTGTAAGTAAACACACAGAGACAGCCACACACAATGTGATTTTCACATGACAGTCACTGCAATTAGGGCTTGTGCATGTTATTTCCCTGTATCACCATTATAAATGAGGCATAACTTCATTATTTTTGTTCTATTTTTATATCAAAATTTCCTAATTTCAGAAATACAGATTGGAGCTCTATTAAACTCTCTTTTTGCTAATACATGAAATGGGTTACATAATTGGGTAAATAATTAGCCCTTTTAAAAGAGTTAAAGAGGGGTGGCTCAGTGGGTTAAAGCCTCTGCCTTCGGACCAGGTCATGATCTCAGTGTCCTGGGATCGAGCCCCGCATCGGGCTCTCTGCTCAGCGGGGAGCCTGCTTCCTCCTCTCTCTGCCTGCCTCTCTGCCTACCTGTGATCTCTGTCTGTCAAATAAATAAAGTTTTTAAAAAATCTTAAAAGAAAATAAAAGAGTTAGAGATGAAATTGCCCAAAGGAATAAAAATCGATGAGAGTAAAGCCCTCCCAAGGAAGAAACTTGTACATCCCAAGTCAGTAGATGAGAGTAATTGAGGACACTGCAAAGATGAAGTTACTGACGCAGTTTCTAGCAAGATTAAGGAGTAAATAGTATGCAAAAGGCTTTGCTGTAAACTTCAGAGAAAATAAATCTATAAGTAATCTCATTTTCATGCCTGAAAGTGTATTTGGAAGAACAAGGTTGCTGAATTTCTATTAAAAATCAGATATAGACAGCCTCCGATGGTGAGTGATTGTAAAGCTCAGCTTTGTGGTTCTGAACAGGGATTGTAAAAAGCCATCATCTTCTCTTGCTCTCTCTATTTCTCACTCCCACACACACACATATATATACACACACACTCACACATGCACATACACACTGCTACACAAAACACAATTTGCATTTTTATTCTACTTGCCAATATCCATAACTTAATCACTGATCAAATGCCTGTCTTACCATGTTTTGTGCTTTCTTTCTGTCCCCTGCTTTATTCATGGGGGCATAGGGTCTTGCAACCATGAAAGTCAAGTAAGTTATCAACTTTAATATGTTTCAACCCAAATATATCAAAAATTTCCTGTTAAGCGATGCCAATATGCTATACTCACACAAAGAAAAATATATATATTCGGTGGGAAATATTAATATGTAAGATTTACTGCAGACCTACTATGTGCCAGGCCCTTTGTAATAATTACTTTTAATTCTATGTGTAACACTACGTCTGCATTTTAACTTGAGGAAACCAAGACACAAAGACCTTAAAAGATGTGCCCCAGTTCCTAAAAATAGAAGTGATGAAGTCAGGATTTAGACCCTTTTCTGCCTGACCCCAGGAGACCTTATTTTTTTCTGTAGCACTAATCTGTCCTGTAAGGACATGAGACTCAGCAAAAGGGAGCTCACAATCTCTAGGAATCTTCATGACTAGAATGAGTCACATAAAATGATTAAGAATATCAAAACAAATGGAGTTGGAGTGAAAAGAAAGGTAAAAATCACAGACTACCCAAGACATATTCACCTATGAAATAATTGTTTTTCTTTAAACAGAAGTCACAAAAAAGTTACATTAATATATTATTTGAACACGCATAAAGAGCAATCTTTTAAAAGGTCTACACAGACTTTGAGAAATGCTAAACTGTGTGGGCACCTTTTGAGACAACCAATGACTTCCTACTACGTGAGTTGATCCGTACAAGGTACTTAGGGCATGCATGGCTTATAGTAAATGCTATACAAGTATTTGTTGCTATTGTTGTCTCTGATGATCTCCTTCTCCCCTCCTCCTTTTCTTTCCCCTCCTCTAAAAACTGCCTCACTGCTACCTTCGGTAATGCACTCTTGCAGCCCTCACCTTGCCTCCACCTTGACCACAGATGGTTGAACCAGTGGTAGAAATCTGACTGGAACCATTCAGATTTCCTCTCCCAGGAATTTATTTGGTAATTGCACATCATCTCTGTTAGCAACAAGTTGAGCAGACAATTAGAGTCCAGGGAAGGCCATTTTATAGTACGTGCACAAGTAAGTCAACCTCGTAAGAGAGAGGAAAATAAAAAGGCCAAGAGAGAAAGACAGCAGAGATGGGTCCACAAGGACCCAGAGGAAGGGTGACAGAGAGAGTGAGGATGTAGTGGATTGGAGTAACTTTCCACTTCTGACTCCAGCTCTTCATGAGCTCTGACTTCTGTTCCTCTCACTAGGTGGGTATTTACTTTCAACATATCCCATTTTTGCTTATGTTAATTTGAATGGATTTTGATCAGTGGTAAAAGTGATGGTGGATTATAACATAAATGCCTTCCAAAATAAAAGGAGACTAAGAAAATGTGAGGGAAAAACCCAAGATCCACATTCTAATTCACTTACTTTAGGAGAAATCATAAGGGTGACTTCAGATTGAAGTTGTTCTTATAATGTTGATTGATTCTACTTGGACATCCATTGTGTATACTCAAGTCATCCGAGAGTTTGGTCTGTATACTTCCTTAAGGGCTTTCTGGAACATTTTCCTGCAGTGCTACTACAATGCACAAAATTGTAGCTTGGTGGACTGAAAAGATTAAAGAGCTTCTTTTAATAACCAGTTTTCTACTAAGAAATGACTTGAGTATTGGCCAAAAGAGAGGATTCTAACAAAGACTGCAGTACCTGGATACTGTTGACACAACAGTGGGAAGTGTTAATGTAAGTTTTCAGGCAATCAGGTCTTCAGGGAAGCATATGTAAACTGGGAAAGAAATAAAATATCTTCTACTTCTTCCAGAGTAAATAATATTTTTTGGTGTCAATACTGATAATTCAAAAAGAAATGTGAGCCTACCTCCAAGCACATCCATGCAGGTATTCTGTTTCCTTAGACTTCATTTGCCTCACAAGCCATCATTTGGTTATAGGGAGTTCTTCTCAAGAAATATGCATGAGTCAAAAATGGACTAAGAGCTGTATTTTCCCCACTTTTATGTTAAATGCAATTGTCTGACTCACAAATCTTGTCGGTCTGGTGTAGCTGAATTTCTTGTCTCTTGAGAATTGCTTCTTACCACTGTTTTGGGATTTGAAGTATGAAACCATGTTCTTGTGCTATGGCTATAAAATGGTGAGACTGATTTCTATGATGAGTCTACAATAAAGATCATCTTTTCCATTTTATGTAAGCATGTAGACACACCATGCTGATTTACACACAGTTCTCCCATGCTGAGAGCCAGACTGCAGAAGTTCTTTCCACCTCACCGCCAGTAAAGATTTCCTGCCCTCCCTTCCTTCCACACCTGTACCCCTGGTCTGACAGTCCCCCCCCACCTCCTGTTCCTCTCCAAGATCCCCTTCCTGGAGCCTCTACTCCCAGCCTCTGGGATAACCTTGTCAGCCCTTCATCCAGGCCTGCTAGAGACTGCTTTCCAAATTGTGGAAACTGAATTAATGATCCAATGAAGGGTCTCCACACCTATTTCTGTACATTAGGAAAGAAGAAAGGAAAGATAAATTACATATAACCCAAGTTAGAATTCTGAATGTATCCTCCAATGTCAGGAATAATATAGATAACATTACGTCTTTAATGTAATTGGTACTATTCTTCAGTTCTTTTCATTCATTTATTCATTTACTTATTCAACAAAATATTTTTTGCTGTTGTCTACTGTGTTTCAGGTACCCCACTTATGAGTCTGGGAAAATGGCCATAACAAAGAGATAAAATTATAGGTTTTTATGGATAAGTTTTAATACATAAACGATGAATAAATAACATTGATCCTATAGGAAATTGTGTATTGAGTTCATAATAATTTTACAGACTACAATAATCCCATCAATCAGTTGAGGAATTCCTATATGTGTCTGTATCTATACACATATAAATGTTAATTTCTTAGTCAAAATCTTAAAATATTATTTATTCACTCATAGACACATAGCTAAATAAATTGATATACTTAGTATCCACATACTATACCACAGGAACTGGTAACTGGACCTCAAATCACTGGTAGCGACTTCTTCTCATTATTCCCCAAAATATCACGTCAAATCTCTAACATATATTTTAAGTCTAAAATAAAGTTCCAATTCCAAATCACTGCTTATGTTTCCACATAGATAAAGCACAGTTGTTAAGGACATGTGCTTTGGGATCAGACCTACCTCCAAATCTTAGTAGTTTTATCCCTTTGCACAAGTTATTAGACTCTCTTAGCCCTCAGATTTCAGAGCTGTAATGAGGATAATAGTACATGTCATACAAGGCTGACATGGGGAGTAAATTAAGTACTGTACATAGTAAGCCCACTATGCCTAGTATAAGGTAAGTACTCAAAAACTTATTGATATGAAATGGTTATACTTCATCTATTTGATAAGCCAAATATCAAAAAGAATAAGTTGACTTGGAAGCTTTTGAGAAACAGTAGGTTACCATGTGCTCTTCTGATGAGAGTCTATTTGGAAGATGAAAGTACATAAATCTTATTTTGTAGCTAAGTGACCAATTTTATTTTTCTTTCCATCTCTGATTCTTATGATTTTATCACGCCTCATGATATGTGTTCCAATATTCCCCTCAACCACATTTTAAGGAAGCAAATAGAGTAATTCCATGAATACAAATACAACCTCAGCCTAGAAAGTCATAGGAACACTCAACCAAACTCTGAAAGAGCACTTGAGGGTGATTTTTTAAAATTACATCTCTGAATCCATCTGACCAAACCTAGGGGGCAGCTATGGATCAAAATGATGGATGAACAGGCAGGTGGCCATTCCCCATAAATAATTTCCTTGCAGGACTTAGAAATGACAGTGATTGAGAAATAGACATGCTATTTCTCACATGAGCTATTAGCTCAGACATCTCTTTAACATTCCTTTTTTCTGCCCCTCTCACCAGGGCAACATTTCAATATACAATGCTAGTCTGGAACTGGCATTTGTTCTGAAGGACAAATACATTCATAAGCAGCTCTTCCTGAACAGCTTCTCCAGTGAGGAAATGGCTCACATGCCTTTGTTCCAGGCATCCATCCTCCAGTTAGTTTCCTCAGCATCTGACTGAAGAGAAGTTCTTCCAATCATGCCAACACTAAGCAGGAAGGGAGAAAATTTATCTTTAATTGACCTTCTTAGTGGAGAATTAGAACCACTCTTTCCCTGTAATGCAAGTCCCTCCAAAACCCAAAGGGAGGGGTGTCAATCAAAAGTTTAAAGCTTCAGGCAGAAACCAAGTCACATGACCACATGGTTGAAAAGTATGCCATTGTAGTCAAGCATTTAAGGCCCTAAGAATGAGAAGTAAACCCAAGGGAGGAAACCTCTGCCCATGTGGGAAAATTCTCAGATACAGAATGGAAAAAGAACTCAAAGTTTCTCTGTTTTCGTAAGATACCCTAGCCTTAGGGGCGCCTGGGTGGCTCAGTGGGTTAAAGCCTCTGCCTTCGGCTCGGGTCATGGTCTCAGGGTTCTGGGATCGAGCCCCATATCGGGCTCTCTGCTCAGCGGGGAACCTGCTTCCTCCTCTCTCTCTCTGCCTGCCTCTCTGCCTGCTTGTGATCTCTCTCTGTCAAATAAATAAATAAAATCTTTAAAAAAAAAAAGATACCCTAGCCTTAAACGTGAAATGCAGAGTTCCTTCTTCATGAGAACCTAAAGAATCCATTAACCTAGTGATCTGCCTTTCACATGAGTAATTGTCTTTCCTTATTTCCATCTACTCAACTAGATATGTGGGTCTTCTAGCATGATTTTGAAAATACAAATTAAAACAAAGACTAATAATCACAGAGTAAAAAAAATAATAATCACAGAGTAGACATAAAATAAATACAATTGTTCTATCTTGCCTTCATTGGTTTTTTTACATTTATTTTTGAAGAATCCAAGTCCACATGTATATATTTGCAAATGCTGTGCAACCTTTATATTGAAAATATATTGAAATGGTTTCTGTGTAATGGTTCCTCTCATTAGAGTATAAGCTCCTAGTTACAGTATCTATGCCTTATACAATTTTGTGGTATGACATAAGATAGTGTCTTGGACATTTTTGCCTCTGTTTTTAAACTGTTTACATTTAGGTAAGACCTAACATGAAATTTCTTTTTTTTTTTTAAGACTTATTTATTTATTTATTTACTTACTTATTTATTTGACAGAGAGAGAGAGATCACAAGTAGGCAGAGAAGCAAACAGAGAGAGAGGGAAGCAGGTTCCCCACTGGGCAAAGAGCCCAGTGCAGGGCTTGATCCCAGAACCCTGAGATCATGACCTGAGCCAAAGGCAGAGGCTCAACCCACTGAGCCACTCAGGCACCCCCTAACATGAAATTTCTATAGCCAAATTCAAGATGAGTTTAAGCTAACATTATTTGAAATGAAGGTAGTTGTGTCTGTTAAATACTGAAGAAAACATCTAGCTCTGGTACAGAAATACTTGTATGAACTTTGACCTTTATTTTTTTCTTAATAATTTTTTTATTATATTAGTCACCATACAGTACATCATTAGTTTTTGATGTAGTGTTCCATGATTCATTGTTTGCGTATAATACCCAGGGCTCCATGCAATAATAACCATCACCAGGTTCACCCATACCTCCACCTCCCTTGCCTCTAAAACCCTCCGTTTGATTCCCACAGTCCATAGTCTCTCATAGTTCATCTTCTCCTCTGATTTTCCCCCCTTAATTTTTCCCTTCCTTTTCCTAATTTCCTCCATGGTATTCCTTATGTTCCACAAGTAAGTGAAACCATATGGTAATTGACCTTCTCTGACTTATTTTACTTAGCATAATCTCCTCCAGGTCCATCCCTGTTGATGCAGATGCTGGATATTCATCCTTTCTGATGGCTAATAATATTCCATTGTATATATGGACCACATCTTCTTTATCCATTAGTCTGTTGAAGGACCTCTTGGCTCTTTCCACAGTTTGGCTATTGTGGACATTGCTGCTATGAACATTGGGGTGCTTATGGCCCTTCTTTTCACTACATCTGTATCTTTGGAGTAAATACCCAGTAGTACAATTGCTGGGTCATAGGGAAGCTCTATTTTTAACTTTTTTTTTTTTTTAAGATTTTTATTTATTTATTTGACAGAGAGAGATCACAAGTAGGCAGAGAGGCAGGCAGAGAGAGAGGGGAGGAAGCAGGCTCCCCGCTGAGCAGAGAGCCCGATGCGGGACTCGATCCCAGGACCCTGAGATCATGACCTGAGCCGAAGGCAGCGGCTTAACCCACTGAGCCACCCAGGCGCCCTATTTTTAACTTTTTGAGGAACCTACACACTGTCTTCAAAGTGGCTGTACCAACTTGATTCCTACCAAGAATGTAAGAGGGTTCCCCTTTCTCTACAACCTCTCCAACATTTGCTGTTTCTTGTCTTGATGATTTTTGCCATTCTAACTGGTATAAGGTAGTATCTCAATGTGGTTTGGATTTTAATTTCCCTGATGGCTAAATATGATGAACGTTTTTTCATGTGTCTGATAGCCATTTGTATGTCTTCTTTGGAGAAGTGTCTGTTCATGTCTTCTGCCCATTTTTTGACTGATTATTTGTTTTTTGGATGTTGAGTTTCAGAAGTTCTTTATAGATCTTGGCTGGTATCTGTAGTGTCACTTGCAAATATATTCTCCCATTCCTTGGGTTGTACCTTTGTTTTGTTGAATGTTTCCTTTGCTATGCAAAGATTTTTATCTTGATAAAATCCTAAAAGCTCATTTTCACTTTTGTTCCCCTTGCCTTTGGAGACATGTTTTGAAAGAAGTTGCTGTGGCTGATGTGGGAAAGGTTACTGCCTATGTTCTCCTCTAAGATTTTGATGGATTCCTGTCTCACAGTGAGGTCTTTCACCCATTTAGAGTTTACCTTTGTGTATGGTGTAAGAGAATGGTCAAGTTTCATTCTTCTGTATATAGCCATCAAATTTTCCCAACACTATTTATTGAAGAGACTGTCTTTTTTCTATTTGATATTTTTTCCCACTTTGTTGAAGATTATTTGACCATACAGTTGAGGGTCCATGTCTGGGCTCCCTATTCTGTTCCACTGATCTACAACAAAGATGGAATTCTAAATTAGTGAGGAAAAGATGGACATTTTTAAATGACATTGGAATAAAGAACAGCCATTTGGAAAAAGAAAATTGAATTTTCATTTCACACTGACTCCAAGGAGATCCGAGATCTAAAATAGAAAAATTAAATTAAATTAAATTAAGGAAATTATGCAATGGAGAAATAAAATAAGGGTAAATTTCTTTATGACTTGGAAGTTGGAAAAATATCCCTGATTCACAATTTAAAAACAATAAAAGTAAAAATAAGTTTCACTAAACTAAATTTTTTTTAAAAACTCATATAAGAAAAAAATATCATAAACAAAAACAAAGGACAAACTAAGAAAAGATATTTATAACTAATATCATAGACAAAGGAATGATATTTTTATGACATGAATATATCTTAAAAATTGAGACAAAAACCAAACAACAACCAGATAGAAACAGGGCAACCAATGTGAACAAACAATAAACAGAAGAATGAAACATATAACAAGTTGCTTAACCTCAACCATACATGAAAATTTTATTAAGATATCACTCCAATCGGCCAACATCCAAAATTTTTACAATATCTATTTTATTTTGATGGAACAAACCCATGGCAGGTAAGAATACAAAGAGTTAACAGTGATAAAGGGGGATGTGACAGTAACTAAAAGAACTATGCATTTTTTAACTCACTTCTAAATATCTGTAAAGAAATGGCAAAATTATGAAATATGAAATATTTTATGTACAAAGTTATTCTTTGCAAAATTATTTTTAAAAAACCAGGGTGCCTGGGTGACTCAGTCACCCTCCTGGCTCTTGGTTTTGGCTCAGGTCATGATCTCAGAGTCCTGGGATCCAGCCCTTAGGGGCTCTGTGCTAAGCCAGGAGTCTGCTTAAGATCCTCTCCTCTCGGGGCGCCTGGGTGGCTCAGTGGGTTAAAGCCTCTGCCTTCGGCTCAGGTCATGATCCCAGGGTCCTGGGATCGGGCCCTACATCGGGCTCTCTGCTCAGCCGGGAACCTGCTTCCTCCTCTCTCTCTGCCTGTCTGCCTACTTGTGATCTCTCTGTCAAATAAATGAATAAAATCTTAAAAAAAAAAAAAAGATCCTCTCCTCTCCCTCAGCCCCTCCCCCCAAAAATAAAAAATTCTTAAAAAAAAAAATTTTTTAAACCAAAAACTGGAAGTCACTCAAATGCTTGTTAAACTAATTATGGTAAATTAAATAGTATCTAATCATAAACAGGACTGAAGAAGATTGCTATACACTGATATGAAATGATCTGCAAAATATATAAAGTGGAAAAAAATTCAGAATAGCATATATAATATGCTATCTTTAGTATTAGTAAGAATTTGCATTTATTTAGCAAATTACATTTGTAAAAAGAATTTTTTGTGTTAAACTTGTACTAATCACAACTTGTTACCAAAAAAAATGGGTAGCTATAGAAAAAGAGAGGGGAGAGGATGGAATACATTGGAATTGAAGCAAGAACCCTAAAATATGAAAACAAAAAGAAAAAAAAGCCTAATTATATATCTAGTTAGAGACATAAGCACACATCCACAAAAAATTATTTTTCCACATAGTGTTTTGACTTTTCATACTTAATGGAATAGGATATATTTCATGGACAAATAGAGTTCAAGAGAAATTTTAACAGTAGTCTATTCATTGGTAATAATATTGGTAAGTTTATTTTGACATTTTATGCATATATATGCAAATATACAATTAAGTTTAATATTATTATATAGTAAAATGCAAGAGAAAAGTAGGAAATTGAAAATTTGACTTAAGTATTTTAATGCTAAATCTGAGTTTGAGATGTTTTTATAAATTCTGATTTTTTTTCTCCTTTGAAAAAATACAAGTGTCCTAGTTCTGTCTACTGAAGAGACCTACAAGTCATGGCAGCCAAATAATACCGAACACTAGCGTTATGGCTTCCAAATGCCATTTCCTTCTAAAAGGATTCAGGAACTTCAGAGGAAAACTTGATTCTAAATGTGGATCTGTAAATATACAAGATGAACATTTTGCTGTGTCAAGAAGGAAGGAAATTGTCAAAGTCAAGGAGTCATTTCCAAACGCTACACTAAGCCAACATGAAGGGATGCCTATTGGCCAAACTTGGAATGATTTGACTGTCAAATACAATAATGAATGTAATTGTTTAAAACATTTAATATAGGTGTATTTTAAATGAATAAATAATAAGAAAAAAGAAAGAAAGCAAAAAATCTATTTAATAGACATTTTTAAAAACCTTACTTCAAAAAACGTCAATTAAAGGGATGAAATTGAGTGTCCATCTGCCTTTACTATTTCAGAGATCCAAAATTATTCTTCCTCTTCTTTTTTTAAAGTTTGTTTGTTTATTTACTTATTTGTTTATTTATTTGACAGAGAAAGAGCACATGCAAAGCGGGGGAGGGGCAGAGGGAGAAGGAGAAGGAGACTTCCCACCAAGCAGGAAGCCTGATGCAGGACTCAATCCCAGGATGCCCAGATCATGACCTGAGCCCAAGGCAGATGCTTAATCAACTGAGCCACCCAGGCGCCCCCCAAAGTCATTCTTTTTTTTTTTTTGGTCACCCCCTGACAATTTGTGGCATCACAAAAATTTAGACAGTGAATGCATCTTAATGTGTTGTGATATAAGGCATCCTGTGCCCCCTGTGAGAGATTCTTACCAAAAAGTTTGGGAGAATTACAATGAAGGGAATAAGACACTCCCATGAATGGAGATACCCAGAGTATTGCCGGCAGCCATTACCCAGAAATTTACATACCACACACATTCCACAGTCATAAGTGTTTTTTTGAAAATAGCTGAAAATGCCCTCTTCCCTGATTACTGTCAGTCAGCTCTAGGACAGGTAGCTAGCTCTCTCTGAGATCTGCAGGCAGAAGGAAGGAAATAATAAAGAAAAAAGTACAAATCAATGAAATATGAAACAAAGTACAATAGAAAAAAAAAATCAATGAAACCAACAGTCAGAATGACCCAGAAAAAAAAAGCAAAGATACAAATTACCAATGTCAGGAATGAAAAAGGGCACTTAAATAGAAATCTGAATAGACATTACAAAAATAATAGGGAATTAATGAACATTTGCATTGCTTGAAAAACAAAGAACTCTATGTATGATACTTACACAAATACACTAGAAAGGGGATGCAGATGGAATGAGAGTCACAGCTTCTGGCTTGTCTGAAGATTTAGGACCTCCCAAGAAATCTGAACTTTCCTAGGTGCATGACTTTTTCTCCTCTCTTTAGAAAAGAAATAGGAATCCCATAGAAATACACACAATGAGCCAAATCAAGATGTAAGAAGAGCTTCTTATAAAAAAAAAAAGATGTATATATACATATATGTGTATATATATATATGTGTGTGTGTATATATATATATATATATAAAACTTCAAATTGAGCCCATAGCTTGACTTGGAGAAGTCCTACTGAAAAAACACTGCTTAAAAATAGCACATAATGAAAAAGGAAGGAGAGCCTGGGTCTCTTAGTCAGTTAAGCAACCAACTCTTGGCTTTCACTGACCACGTCAAGGTGGAGAGATCAAGTCCCATGTCCAGCTCATCAGGGAATCCACTTGAAGATTCTGTCCCTCTGCCCCTCCCACCACTCGCTCTTGTGCCCCCACTCTCTCTCTCTAAAGTAAATAAATCTTTAAATACATAAACCACCCAACCCAGAATCTTCATTGATCTATTAGCCTAAACTGAGGAAGGAAGATGAATTAATAATATTTTTAACTTTTTATTTTTTTAAAAATCCAATTTAAGGGTTCCTGGGTAGCTCAGTGGGTTGGGCTCTGATTCTTGATTTCAACTCAGGTCATGATCTCAGGGTTTGAGAGAGAGCCCTGTGTCAGGCTCCATGCTCAGTGGGGAGTCTACTGGAAACTCTCTCTTTCTCCCACCCCATGTTCCTATGCCCTTCTCCACCTCCTGCTCACCTGCACTCTCTCAATAAATAAATCTTTTAAAATAATATTTAATTAATTAATTAATTAAAAATCCATATTTAGAGAAAGTCCCGAGAACAGTTAACTCCTATATGACTTTCACCTACATTCATTGTTAACATTTATATATTTTATACATCTCTCTCCTTTCTCTCTCTCTTTATATATATTATACATACTCGTAAAAATAATAAAATAGGGGCACCTGGGTGGCTCAGTGAGTTAAAGCCTCTGCCTTCGGCTCAGGTCATAATCTCGGGGTCCTGGGATCAAGCCCCACATCGGGCTCTCTGCTCAGGGGGAGCCTGCTTCCTCCTCTCTCTCTGCCTGCTTGTCTGACTACTTGTGATCTCTGTCTGTCAAATAAATAAATAAAATCTTTTAAAATAATAATAATAAAATAATAGTTATTAAAAATGCTATACCATTTGAAAGTTGATTACAGATATTATGACCCTTTATTTTTAGTTTTTAAATTTTTGACCCTTTATTTTTAAATACTCCCAAGTTTATCTTTCAAGAATATACTCTCTTGGGACGCCTGGGTGGCTCAGTTGGTTAAGCAGCTGCCTTCGGCTCGGATCATGATCCCAGCGTCCTGGGATCGAGTCTCGCATCGGGCTCCTTACTCAGCGGGGAGCCTGCTTCTCCCTCTGCCTCTGCCTGCCTCTCTGTCTGCCTGTGCTTGCTCTCGCGCTCTCTCTCTCTGACAAATAAATAAATAAAATCTTTAAAAAAAAAAAAAGAATATACTCTCTTATGTAACCTCAATGCAGTCATCAAACTCAGAAAAATCAATAGTAATATAATGTCACAATAGCGTAAACTATACTTCTATCACATACATCCTTTATATAATATTGTTCTTGACCTAGAATCCATTCCAGAATCCTCCATTGCAATTAGTTGTCATGTTTTTTCAGCAGTTACTCATCAGTCTTTGCCTTTATGACATTGATATTTTTTAAGAATACAAGTGAGTGTCTTACAGACTCTCCATCAGTATGGGCTTTTTGATGTTTTTGTCACAATTAATTTGTGTATGTTTGGCAGGAATGTCAAGTAACTGATGATATGTCCTTAGTGTACCGCATTTAGAGGCACATGATGCTTATTTATCACATTACTAGTGATGTTAACTTCAATCGTTTGGCTCAGTTGGCTTCCGCAAGGTTTCAAGGTTCCATGTAAAATCATCAATATTTCCTCTGTAATTAGTAAGTAATCTGTGAGGAAATACTCTGAGAGAGTTTGATTATCTTTTCCCCATCAAACTTTCACCTAGTAGTTTTAGCATTTATTAATGATTCTTGCCTAAGTCAATGATCACTATGGCAATTGCAGAATGATTTTTTTCCAACTTTATCTTCCCTTCTACATTAATTATATAAAATTCCATGATAAAGAAGAGCTTTTCCTTCTCTCCCATTTATTTTTCTATCATCAGTAGAGACCCAGGAATTCTATGTTATTTAATGAATTCTTAGCCATTGCTGCTATATTTGTATCGATGCTCAGATTGCCCCAGATTTGGTCATTAAGATTTCTTCAAGCTGGCTCCTATGCCCTTTTTATAATATCCATTAGTTTTAGAATTTCCTTCCTCAATAACGTGCTTCAGACTCATCTTGAATTTTCTCTGTCCCAGCCCTGGAATCAGCCAAGCCTCTAAGGTATTCAGAAACTATTACATGGGGGGCGCCTGGGTGGCTCAGTGGGTTAAAGCCTCTGCCTTCGGCTCAGGTCATGATCCCAGGCCCAGGGTCCTGGGATCGAGCCCTGCTTCGGGCTCTCTGCTCAGCGGGGAGCCTGCTTCCTCCTCTCTCTCTGTCTGCCTCTCTGCCTACTTGTGATCTCTGTCTGTCAAATAAATACAATCTTTAAAAAAAAAAAAAACCATTACATGGTTTGTTTAAATCTACCTAGACTGTTTGTTCTCATATCAATAAGTTTATGTCTCCTCAATGTACACTCTCAAGGAAACTTCTTCCAATGTAATTAGATGCCTTTCTCATGCTGACTCCATAAAAATGTGGCATATATTTTGGCAAGATCATCCTACCCAAGCTCCTTTTAGTGGAGAATGGTATTTCAAAACCAAACTCTGGGAGCACCTGGGTGGCTCAGTTCAGTATCTGCCTTCAGCTCAGGTCATGATCCCAGGGTCCTGGGACTGAGCCCCACATCAGGGTCCCTGCTCAGCAGGAATCCTGCTCTCCCATCTCTCCCCCTGCTTGTGTTCTCTCTTTTGCTGTCTCTCTATATATATTAAATAAATAAATAAAATCATAAAAACAAAAACAAACTCTGGGTGCTAGCTGTTCTCATTATACCAGTGTATAATTGCTTCTAAGTGCATTGAGTAGATAAAACTAAGAAGAACAGTCTTTTATTATACATGTGGTGTATTTTAAATCATGAATTAAGAAATGCATATATATTTTTGTACTATGAATTTTTGTATGTCTAATTCCAAACTAATACCACAATATTCTTTTCCACCTTCCCAAATTCCACATTTGTATCTCTCTTCTGGCTCCCAACAATAAGGTTACATTGATTCAGTTTCTCACTCATAGGATGTATGTACAAAATGACTCCAGAATTTCTACATCCATACTCTACAAACAAGAAATAATTAAGAAATGTTCAAGGTTTTGTTTTTTGGATTTAGGGGTAGTTGTTTCATATTTGGGCAAGGAGTTTACAGTTTTGTTGTCTTTAAACTGAGGGTATAGAATCAAAGCACTGTGTTTAAAAGTCGTGAACTAATGGTATTTAAAATTAGAACAGTTAATATTTATGGAAGAATTTAATCTTCCTTATCTTAAAGTTCTACCCTAGCCTTAATTCTGATATAATGTGCGTTACAAAATCCCCATAAACTCTCATTTTCTTACTGACCAACCTTATCCTTACCACATTTTGATCTTATCAGGTGTTTTCAAAACCTAGCATCATATACAATCATATCCAGCAGGTGCAAGCTTTATTTCCTAAAGATATACCAGTGAACACATCCCTGTATAATATACAACCAGTAGACTGGTTACATAGGGAAAGACACCAGTGAAAGTCAGTTTTAGAACTGTATTGAAAACAGGGTCATTTCAAGTGTTTCAAACCACCAATGCTGTTCTTAAATTCCAGAACATATAATCCATGGATTTATACCTCCCAAAGCAAATGTACTAAGGAGTTTATAATCTAGATAACAATTTCCATTGGAGATCTAATTCAGAAGCAGGAAATTTACAGAAATAAAATGACAATTACAACAGACAATTGCCATACCTATTAAAATTGCCAGTTGTAGAATCTCTTATCTGGTCCAGATCCTCCTAAAGAGTATTAACCCAAACACATCTAATGCAAAATCAATTGAACTCTAGGCCTCCCACAATTGAGATCAAATTGAGATCAAAGATCTCATGATCACCAATAGAATGTCAAAAATGGAAAGCGACAGGTCACTAATAATGTAAATTATAATTCAACTACCTTGTCATAAATCAATGCAGACCATCACATCATTTGTTTAAAACTACAAAGGATGTTCTTTGCAATTAAACCAATTACAATTAGGAAGCAACTGGTACCAGCTGATTATTTTTATGCCCTCTCAATATACACTCATGGGACTATTTTTCCTATATAATTAGATGGACCTTCCATGCTAATGATATCAAAATATGATTTACACTTTGAGCACATCATATTGCCTTTCTGAGGATTCAAGACAAATCCCTCTACATCTCATATTTTTGGTGAGAAATCTGGCTAGGTAACTTATCAGGAAATATCCAAGACACCAGATATCATGAAAATGTTGTTCTCAGACTGAAATGTGTGATCCCCAATTTACAACAGACTATAACTATGTGACAAATAAAAAGAGCTTAAGCTTTAGACGTCCGCTCAACCCGCAAAAATTTGTTGGCTAGAATAGTTCCAGCTAATAAAATTGTCCCTGACTATTTACAGGCCAACCAAATCCTGAGTCAATACAATAACTAACACCTGGGAAACACTTCAGGAAAAGTGGAATCATTTATTTGGCAGGGTGGGGGGGCGGCAGTGAGGGGTATAAAAAGTCACATAGTTGTTAAGGTTGGCCAAATTGATCCATGAGACTTATACTCCTTGTTGGTTCTGGGCAAATTAAAAATTAGATACAAAGTGGGATTGCAAATATTTCTTTTAATGTTATGCTCATCCCCATACATCTTGCCTTTTCTACTGAATCATATGCTTAAAAATTACCCCACTGCCACTATACCAGAGGGACACTTGCTGGTGCTGCCACCATTTAAAAAAAAAAAAAAAAAAAAAAAAAACCCTGAAGCTATTACAGCTCACTTAGCCCACTTTGAACAAAAGGACAACAGTGTTATTATAAGAAAGAAATGGTACAGTCAGTTTGACTAAGGAGGAAAATTCAGCGAAGTCCAGTCAAGAGTTCAGCAATAGCCATATCCAGAAACAAAACACATCATTTTCAGTAATAAGAGTTATCAGAATACTCATAAATAACTACAGTTGATTTCCCTGATAAGGAATGTTTTTGCTTCAGGAACATTTTCCCCCTGGTAAGTTTTAACTAATAGTTGAATACATGATGCTTGAGCTCAAGGCTAATGTTACTGTCAAATTGAATTTTTGATGAAATAGCTTTTTAAAAATCTTACCTACATCTATTAATTCAATTCCATTTGATAATAAAGCAGAACAGGGGTGAGGGAAGTTCAGAGGGTCAGAGAATGAGTTAATAAATGATTAATGGCAAAATATCGCTGGGAGGCAGTATAATAAAATGTTTTTGCTTTTTCCTTCCATAATTTATCCTCCTCCTCCTTGTGTGATTTAAAATAAGCAAAGTTCTTAGGCAACTACTGTTAACAGTATTTACAGTGTGATGCTCATAGTGGAACTTCTGTTTAAAAAATAAAATAAAATGGGACCTATGGGTTAAAGAGAGTGAGTCATACTTCCCCTAGATTTTTCCTCCAGCACTTCAGTATTGTATTCATTGTGTTCCCACTCAAATGTTGTAAGCTAAAATGCTGAGTGGAATCCCAAGGGGAATCAACTTCCCAGCTTCAGTGATGTCCAACTAATACTCTTCTTGGATTCAAGCTGTAAATCAACTCACAGAGAGAAGGAAGCAGTCATAGTAGTTGCTACCAAGAAAGCAACCAGTTTTTCGACGTACCAATTTAATGTAAAGATTCAATGTATTTAAATTATATAAGTCCTTCTTATGATTAGAGCAAATTTGTTTTCAGAGAAGTTCAATTATAAAATCATCGATAGGACTTACTAATTTCAATAGGTCATTTTCCAGGTAAATTATACTAATTACTAATATGTACAAGTCCCATTTGAACATAAAGAAACCCTAGGTACAAAAAAGGAGATAGTAATTAACTAAGCATTCCTCATCTTTAAATAACTTATCTAAGGAGAAATAATAAGATGTTCATTCACCATTGCAGAAAACAACTCTAACACGTTGGAAAATTCCTGAACAATACAGATTTCATTATTAATAAGAAACACTAACTCTCCCTCCTCAGATGTTTTTCCTTTTAAATAAACCATATTGGAAAAATGCTACTAAAGGATATTTCATTCTTCTTACTTTTCATTAATCTATAAGGGTTTAAATATAGCAAAATAGTCAAAATGTTAGTCAATTAACTATTTTTTCATCTTACTATTTTAGATGCATTTCTAGATCTCTTCAGCTATAACTGCATTCCCAACCACTTAAAAAAAATCTATGGAAAAAAAAAAATTCTATGGCCTTTTCCCCCCACAAACTTCCTTTGTAATCAACTGAGGCCAGACCCAAACAATTAATTTAACTCAAACAATATTTTTTGTATCTACTAACTTCTAATAATTACTTTAGGATTATTTCCCAGACACTGGATTATTAATAGCAGAAAATCATATGACTACATTAGATTACATCAGCTAATCCTCCAAGGCAACTGTTCCTCTCCAGTTTGGAAAGAAATCAACACCTCAGTTCTCCTCACTGAGATAATACACAATACACTGTAACCCACAGTAATTAAAATCTCTGTTAACACATCTTGACTTCCACAACTTCCTCTTAAAAAGTTAACAAGGGTCTTCTACTGATATGAGTTCTATCCACCTATGTCCTTTAGGAAATGGGCAGTATATAAATAAAGGAACAATAGTAAACAGCTTATTCACTGCTCCCAACATGAGCTAAGCAAAGAAAGGTAGTTGAAAGTATCACAATGGTTTCACCAGGTTCAATCCTTTTGAATTATGTTCAACAGTGTTTTATTATTGTCATTGTTAGTTCACAAGCATTTGCGGACTTACAACCATGTGAATCATGAAGCCAAGCACTAAAAAGGACATAAAGATATATACTACTCATTTCCTACCCTTAAAAACTTTAAATGTATTGAAAATCACAAACATACTATGTATAATCTATTAAGTACACATAGTGTTCTAAGCAGTTTATACATGATAACACTCATCCTACCCCAAATCCTGGAAGATAGGTAACTTTTGGCCTTACTATACATTTTACAGACCTAGTACCTATTCCTTAATTTGGGTATCCACCCATCCTTATCCAAACCACTTGCTTCAGGCACCTGGGTGGCTCAGTCAGTTAAACATTCACCTTCAGCTCAGGTCATGATCTGGGATCCAGCCCCACTTCGGGCTCCTTGCTCAGCTAGGAGTCTGCTTCTCCCTCTGCTTGCCGCTCCTCCTGCTTGCACTGGCTCTCTGACAAATAAATAAATAATGTCTTAAAAAAAAACACTTGCTTCAGGGAAAGCTGATTCTTATCTCCAGACTGTTGGGGCCTACTCTACCTCTATGTAGTTAGATGAATAAAAAGGAAAACACACACACACACACACACACACACACACACACCTTTTATTATCAGAGTCAGTTTGGTTGTTTTTTCTATATTTTGCAACCAAAACACTCTGATACACAGAACAATATTTGTCCTCCAAAATTAATAGCATTTTCTTGAAGAAATGGGGGTTACATTTTCTTTCATTGTGTATTTTTGAGATATTAGGGAAAAGGTTGGCTGATTTCATACTATTAAAGCCCGAAATTTCATTAAAAATATTTGTTGGGTGAATGAATTAGCTGAATAAATGAATGAACAATGTATAAACTACTAAATATAAGATAATTCTCTGTTCCTGTTTGTCCCTACCCCCTGGGCCAAATCCATGATTGAAATTACTATCTTAAAAGAAAAGAAAGAACTAAATAAATAAATAAATAGATAAATAAATAAGAAAGAAAGAAAAGAAAGCACAATAATTGATGATAAGTCAGCTCTTTGAATTTATTGAGTTTTTCTTTGCCACTTGATGACAGCGTGCTATCTCGATATCCTATAGTTAAACATACTAACCTACCCTCTCCCCTGCTTGACATTACTTGAAAATCATACATAGGTGAGGTTAGGTGGCTAGCACTCAGAAAGTCAGAAATAGAAAAAAGAAACACATGTGACAGTTGTCCCTATGGATACTGAACTCCTTCTCATATTCCTATCCATTAGTAAGTCATGTTCACCATAGGATGAGAGATTAGACAGTAGAATGTATGTTTTGTTTTGTTTTGTATTGTTTGATTAAAAGTGCAGAAGATCTTATTCAACTGCTATGTGGTAATTATTAAAGACATTAATGCCATGACTTAGGGATCTTGTTCTCCAAGGAAGCTAAGGAATGTGTAAAGATGTTACATAGCCTGAAGGGGAAAGGGGTGGTTGGGAGAAGAATATTCTAAAGATATGAGTCACACAGAATGCTAAAGATCCTTCATCTCTCAACTGGTAACTACTCCACTGAAAAGGAATTAGCTCTCACATTTAAAGTGTGAATGACCATAGAAAGGGAAAAAATGGTTATTTATTTCCAGACCTTGCCAACTTCCATACTGCTCTATTGCTGTGTCATAGTCACAGACCTGTACAATGACAGGAAAAATAATTTCTGATCTTCCTGTTCAAGAAGTAATTTTATTGATCTCCACTTTATCTTTTATTCTTCCTGTGATTCAGCAGGTCAGAACTGCTCTAGTTCCAGTACTTTCTATCACTCAGCAAGATGTCCATGGAGTTTAAATGTCTCACAAGTTAATAGGAGGTGAAGAAATTTATTTCAGCACCAAGGAGAGTACCTGTGGGTTTTGTTTTTTTTTAATGGTTTTGTGTATTCAAAACTGCATATTATTCATGAGGCTATGAAGAAATTTTGAAATGGGATTTAATAGAAAGGTGCTAAGAATTTCTTTCATTCGTTAGAATACTCCCAATCATTTCTTTTTATAAAACTTAAAATTGCCAGGATTTTGTGTATGTTCATGATTTCAACAGTGTGTTATTCTTTCAGCTTTCAAATGCAATGGAATGAACAATCCTTTGCCTTTTTTTCAAATGTCAAAAACCACATTTTCTGAATGGATCTAGAATTGAGGAAGGCTCAGTGAAATCACAGAAGTGTTAAATTAACAGAGATTAAAATCTCCATGAGAACAAGGTCCAAAATCTTTTTCACCATTGTATCCTCAAAGCTGGGCATATGATAAATGCTCAATGAATATTTATGTGAGTCTTCTGAGAAAGAATGAATTAACGAATGATGTTCATTAAGTCAACAGGAATGAATTAGTGAATGTCTTCTAATGACAGGTCACTTTTTGCACCTGATCTGGGAGATACTCATACACCACATTGCTCAACCTGAAACCTGAACACATCTTTCTTTGGTCCATATCAATGGAGTCTCTGGATCTCTGAAGAATCGGGCTCCAGGTCAGACCTTTCATCTCCATGAAGCATTCAGTATAAAGGTTTCTCCTTTAAGACCTGCAAAAGTCACTGAGATCTCAATCCATATAATCCTACATCTCCAAGGCAGAAAGGCACTACCCACCCATGGTTCCTCCAGTGCTCCAGCCAATCAGCCAACCTGGTTGTGCCCTGTAGCCAGATGAACAAGACAGGAAACTGACTTTCATCCTCCTCCATGAGGTCCCCAGGTAGACCATAATGATTTGTCCCTATTCCCAACAGCCCAGAGAGCTCCCTCCTTCTCTGCCAAGAGTAGAAAACACCAGGCCTCACTCTGCTGAGAGAACTTCAACAGTCCAAGACATCTGAGTCCAACTGTGCTGAGAGACAAAGGACAATAATGCAGTTCTGTTTCAAGCTGCCACCATAGCAAGACACCGGGTCACCCTGGGAGACTAGACACTACCAAAGCAGGGCCAAAGGTGAAGGAGAAAACATGAACAAGTAAACCCACGATGTTCAAACAGATGTTACCAATAGTCAGCAAGTTGTGAAGACTTCTCAAAGCTCTAAATCCCTTCCCCTTTTTATGTCTATCTGTGCGATAAAACATGTGTGAATAAAGTCAATCCTCCTGGCTCCCAGGTAGACACAGCCCAGTTCTTAGCTCCTAGGAGGCTTCTGGGCTAAGGCTCCACTCTACTTGGACTGTACTATCAGGCCCCCAAAACGGGGGGGAGCTGCCAGGGAAGGACTGATTTCCATTTCAAACTGCATTCTGGTACTTTGTACTACAGCACCATTGGCCGATCAATATTTAATGCTTGGAGATTCTGACTCTGCGGGAGTCATGTCAGGGGACCTTGGGAGCCAATCTGCTTGAGCTTCTGAGTGATAATTATTCATGGGCTCCTGCCTCTTGCTCTTTCTCTCGCACGGTCCCACTCTGCAGACTCAGTGCCTTATTCAGTCTTCTCTCTCGCGCTCTCCGCTGCTGTAGCTGGACCCTTCGCCTTCGCCACCGCTCAGCATCTGCACATCCCTACAATGGCTAAAACAGCAATGGGTAAGGCATAGCGCCTCCTTCTCCCTCGGCTAAACCTGGAGCCCACCTCTCACCTTCTCTCTTAAGAGTTTTTAAGGCATTGGGAAATATTTTATAAAGAAAAAGACGTTAATGATAAAATAGAAACCGGGAAGGACGAAGGCAGTTCTGGGGATTTGAGAAGGGCAAAGGGGGGGGGGGGGTCCCTGGAAATCTAAAACTAAAATTTTCTTTTGAAAAGAAGAAGCAGGTAAGTTGCCTTCCCATGGGAAGAGAATTTGTTCTGTTTCCATGTTTAAAATTAGGGCTCAATCGTGGGGGGAGGGAGCTACCTTTACTGTTTGCCTTAAATGGGGTTAAGGGACATTTTGGAAAGTGCTTGTAACATCCTTTATTTCTTCTCTAGTTAAAAAAAGGAAAATGGGGAAGAGGAGAGGGAGGTGGCGGAAAGGAAAAAGAAAAATGCGAAGTCAAATCTGTCCCTTCTAGGTTGTTTGAAAAGATGGGTGGAGACGGGTTGGGGGGGCGGGTGGAGAACGGGGCAAATTTTATGGTATTGTCTCGTCCGAAAAACCGCTAGTCCTGGGGCGCGGTGCGGGGAGGTTAGGGCGGGGGATGGGGTGCTACGCTCCTTTGTTTTAGGGAAAGGGAGGGGAAGGAGAGAGGAAGTCGGGGAGGGCATGGAGGGCGCGGGTGGGCAGCTGCAGGGGCGGGGAAGCGCGCGGTGGGGAGGGGTGGAGGGACAGCAGTTTCGCAGGCGCTGGGGTGGGGTTTCTTTGTGTGAGGACGGAAGGTCCCAGGGGGAGGCACCTGCAGCACTGGGCGCACAATGCGGACGGCCCCACCCTGTGTGAAGCCGAGCCGGCGCCCTCACTCCTCCCCCCCGCCCCCCGCCGGGTGCAGCAGCTTCAGCCGAAAGAGGGCCTGGTGGGGAGCCCTGGGGGGAACAGCAGCGCCACGCCCCGCGCTTGTCGCTACTGACTCAGACTCGGCTTCCGAATGAGACCTGACCATTGCCCCTGCCTTCCCCACCCTGACCTCATTGTTCTGTTTAACCGAGAGGAGGAAAAAAAAAGTGGGTTAACATTTTTCTTTTCAAAACCACATTGCATAGGGTAATTAGACATGGACGCGGATAAAGGCTTCTTTGAGCTCATTAATCGTTTTGGGTAAAAGCTTCGGGAACGTAGATATAATAATACAAATACAAAAGAGGTCAACTTCTTAATAAATTGAGCCACGTGAAATACCCGTCTTCTAGGTCAGACAGGGCCAAATAATGGCAATTTCCATAAGCTCAACCTATATATCAGGGAAACAGTTGAGACCCGAGAGATCCCCAACCGGTTATACGCCTCTAAGTGTCCCATGGTTCCAGCGTTCGGTGGCCCCCCTGGGTGGACAGGCAGGGATGGTGACTGCTGGAAGCACCCCTCCCCCAGGACACTGATGTGGGATGCGGAGAAGGGATGAATCGGTGGACAGGGCTTGCTCGGCGCAGCCCCGCCCTGCCCCACCCTTTTTGCGGTGCTGGAAGACCTCCGGCTCCGAGGCACCGCGAAGAAATGGAGTTGGGGAGGGGCCGTTGAACGGTCTGCTGTCCTAAAGCCCCCCTTTTTTTCAGCCCCACAGTCCAGAACAACCCAGACACCCCCTTCCTTTGCGCAGACACCCGGTATTACCCCAAGTCCTGGTGCCGAGCCCCTCCCAGCCAAGCCGGTGTCTCTGCAGAAAAGCTGGCTCGAGCCCCGCCCGGCCATACAAAAGCGCGGCCCCACCCCAGCCGGCGGCAAGACCGCAGAGGTGACCCCTTCCCAGGGGTGCGGGGAGGATTCTTCTCTTCTCGCCCTCCCACAGCCCGCGGAGTTCAGGCTACTTTCCCCCCAGTTGAAACCCTCGGCCCAAGTGGGGTTCCCTACCATTTCCCGGGACGTAGTCCCTTTGGATAGTCTCTCCAGAAGGGACCCTCACTAATCGAGCAAGGCGCGGCTCGGCCCCACCCCTCCCAGCTGCGGCCGGGACTAATCAGCCGCTGGCCGGGTGGGGGCGCTCTTGGAGAGCCGGCGCGTGGAGCGCTGCCAGCCCTGCAGAGCCCCGCGCCGCGCCCTGTGCTCCTCTCCCCTGAGCTGGGCGCTCGCCCCCGCGGGTGCAGCCTGGGAAACGCTTTTCTGCGCAGTGTCCTAAGCTACCCCCACTTCTCACAGTTCGCGATTCACCCGCAAGTCCAGAAAGGTTCTCAGAATGAGGGATGGGGGCGATCTCGCTCTGCGTTCTGCACCCGCACCCGGAGGTTTCTGCTGCAGGAGGGGGACAACAAACTCATCACTATCAGTGTTATTTCATATTATTATTATTATTATTATTATTACTACTACTGCTACTACTACTTCATGACTCAATGGCCTTATTTGTTCAAAAGGTTTGAATGATTGAATTTAAGGATTAACCCTTGCTGCACTCTCTTTTCTTCCTTCTACTCTTCCCTTCCTTCTCCCCCACCCCTTAAAAAAGGAATTTTTTTGTCCTGTTGTTCATTTTACATTATAAAGCGAATGTGTTTTCAATTCCTGTCTGGATTACATAGGTTCTTGTGGGTCGGATATTACCTGAAGGTGCTTACTAAGGATAGGGTTTGTGTGTCAGAGATTGCTGGAAAATTCTCCACAGATCATTGTTTGTGACTGCAAAGGGTAAAGTTATATGTATATAATTGAGATGTAATGATCTTCACTGCGTATTCCATAAGGTCATATCTGTCAATCAATATACATAGGTTATGCACACATTTTTAACTATTTCTTTTCTTTTTTTCTGAAACTGTTCTTCCAATTGCTGATTCTTGATACTGTCTCAGTTCCGCACAGAAACCTGGATCCCGAAATGGTAGCCACCATTCCATTAATAAAAATCCCACCCAAAATACGACAAATGCAAGGGTTTTTTCTGTCGTGAGTAAGCTGTATTTGCAAATCATGAAGAGAAGTGCAACCTCTGCAATACTAAAATAATGGATTTTGAACTCGTTCAGTTGCACAGCATAATCAATTAATCACCAGGGCGGGTGCTTTTTTCTGATTCATTAAACAATTAATCATTTTTCCTGATTCATTAAACAATGATTGTCCTAGGTGCATATAGTATTCCCCATTATCTACTCTAATAAAGTGGGCACCTTTTAAATTGATATATAAATAACTAGAAGTGGAAAAAATGAGGACTTAGTCAGGATTGCAAGATAAAACTGAAAGAGAGGGGCGCCTGGGTGGCTCAGTCGTTAAGCGTCTGCCTTCAGCTCAGGTCATGATCCCAGAGTCCTGGGATTAAGCCCCACATCAGGCTCCCTGCTCAGCAGGAAGCCTGCTTCTCCCTCTCCCACACCTTCTTCCGTGTTCCCTCTCTCGCTGTGTCTCTGTGTCAAATAAATAAATAAAATCTAACAAACAAACAAACAAAAAACTGAAAGAGAAATAGCAGTAGCTTATTAATTAATTATATATATGGTTAATTCCAACAAGTAAGCTGAACCTGTAGTAAGCATTACTTACTACACTGTACTAAGCATTAGCTACTTACAGTGTAGCCCTATACAAAGAGCTGTATGATGATACAAATTAGTATACCTGGTGGCATTTGTCAACACATGTCAAAATTCTCTGAAAGTGTACTTTAAAATAATAAATAAGATTGCATGGTTTTTAGCATTAAAGTCTGGAATTTTTTTCAGTCACAATTCGCAATGGTTTTGCAAAGTGACCTATGGCTTTGTAGTAAAATGTTTTATCCTAAGGAGGAGGGGAGTATTTTTATTGTTAGAATGAGTGCCTCTGCTCTTAGTCATTAACATTTTTAGCAGGATTTTATTTGTTGCACTAAAAACATATTTATTTACTTTGGGGATTTTTTAAATTATAATGGATAGAAACATTCAGTCATTTGGGCCAGTATGTCTTCCATCAAATAGCCTGTGATGAAGAGGCTGTAAGAGGCTACATTTTGCTCAGATTCCACAGTTCCTGGCAGTCCTTTCAGAGTGGATAAAGCCGATGCACGCAACAAAATAGTTTTTCACCCTACAATGTAGGATCAAAATAGTTACTGAGTTCTGTGAATATCTAGTAGTTGCTATCATCCAGAATTGCAAGTTAAATCTGTATTGTTAAAAATGAAATGGGAGATGAATCAATCACATTTAATTGAGCATTCTTGTCATTAATGAATCCAGACCATCTTTAGGAAGATTCCTTATTTGTCAGTCCCCATGGTTTTTTTATTCCAACCGAGCAGGACTGACTGCATGCCCCATTCCATCTCAGGAGCTCTTTATTCACAAGGCTGGAAGATGCTGTCCCTGGGCAGGTGGCTACCTGCTCTGGGTGTGGCCACTCCCAAGCTGCTAAAACCCAATTCCAGCTCACACCAATTTCCTGTTTGTTTCTTGGAGAAACACACGCTGTACTGTTGTCACAGGACCTGTGACTTATATGAAAAATGCAAGAAATTGGCCACATAAAATACCAAATTAGCTGATGACCCAGATGTTTCCAGAATTGAGGCTGGTTCTCGTTTCCTGTTCTCTCCATTGGAAAACCTTGGAGTCCACATAAGCTTTCACCCCACTAGAGGGCAATCTAGTTCTCTAAAGAAATAGGTGATTGTTGTTTTTTTTTAACCTAGCTTCAAATACTATTTAATAAAATCTTTTTTTAAAATCTGGAACATTCAATTGCTTATTCAATAAATTAATGCCATACTTTACCCTACTGGATGAAAAGTATTTGTGCACATTTTCAAGGAGACTATTAAAAATGAGTGGAAATGAGTGTTAACCCTGGTTAGTCCTTCTCTTATGATTTTACTTTCTAGTTTTATTACATTGTTATAATATCATTTATGTTACTTTTGGGAGTTTGTAGTGGATGAATGGTAGAAAATGGTCAGTAGTAATAGCAAAATTATTTAGGAACGGAAAGTTGTAATGTTTAAATAAAGGAATAAATTAAACAAAAACATTGCTTATTTATTCCTTTATTTAAAATGTGCTCAAGATGTTGGGGACATACCTGAATGTCAGTGTCCACCTTTACAGAGCTTTAGGCTAGAAGTTAAAACATAGATACAACATGATACTGAGGAGGGGGTTACCAAAAAGAAGCCTAAACTAATTTTTAGGATCATCAAAAGTAGTTTTTTTCCATGTTTGAATTGGCAGGGATTTTTTTTCTCTCGTGTTTCACGTAACTATAATCCATCTGTAAAATATTTAATGGTTTCATACTACTGTGCTCCTCAAACTTTAATGTGCATATGAATTACCTGTGATTTTCATTAAAATGCTAATTCTGATACAGTAGGACCAGTTGAGGCCAGGCATTGTGCATTCCTAACAAACTCCCTGGTGATGCTGATCCTAACCACCCAGTATGTCAGTTTCAGAAAGAGAGAATTGTGATAGAGGTGTTCTCACTTAATAAGCTTTTGTATTGGGTCTTAATATTTTCAAATGCATGGCAATCTTTACAAAATATTTCACTTCCCTCTTGTCATACTCTTAGGGATTTATTCCTCTGGGACTTATGTGTTCTCTGCCATCAGTCTCTCATAATTGGATTTTTAAAAATAGGGACGCCTGGGTGGCTCAGTTGGTTAAGCGGCTGCCTTCGGCTCAGGTCATGATCCCAGCGTCCTGGGATCGAGTCCCACGTCGGGCTCCTTGCTCGGCAGGGAGCCTGCTTCTCCCTCTGCCTCTGCCTGCCACTCTGTCTGCCTGTGCTCGCTCTCGCTCTCTCTCTCTCTAACAAATAAATAAATAAATCTTTAAAAATATATATATATATTCATACTGTAAGACTCAGCAGAAGACCTTCAAGAGAAATGTGGAAAATGAGAATTTGGCTCTGTGTGTGTGTGTGTGTGTGTGTGTGTGTGCACGCGCCTAAGAAAAAATGAATATGGCTTGTGGCACAGTGGGGAAAGATGATAAATCAATATTGCTAGCTTACTGTTATTTACAAAACAATGTGCAGAACAAAGAGTTCAGCTCACAACCTTTTAATAATGGGATGATCTAAAATTTACCTAATTCAATTTGCCATATAGCTAATCCCATTTGCCACAGAGATAATTTGCTACAAATACTCCACGTACTGTATAAGCTAAAACAGATTAAACCGCACTAAAATTGCCTTTCAACATAACCCATAAGTGTTACTTACCAAATTATTCTAACAGAGAATTTCTTCCACATGAGAAAATTATTAATAATTTATTGAGTATGGCTGCATAATTGAAAACAGATTATGTATGTGTTTTCTCCTTACTTAAGCCAATAAACGATCTCCATTGTTCCATACTCACTTTGGAAGAAAGTCAACCTAAAGGGAAAAAAAACTGGACTAAGAAAAATAGCTCCAAAAATACATATGTCAGTGCTCTCATGCAGTGGGGTGCATTCCCACATTTCTGGAAATGCTATCCTACAAAATACTATACATAAAATATCTCAAATTAGAAATACATTATTTCCCAAAGAGAGCACTAAAAACAGTCCCAAATAAAACTGGCCCCACAGCTGTAGGATATACTATTATGCATCGTGAAGTTGGATTAAGCCTCAAGATTATCCATTCCTGTTCTGTAGCTGTTGTTGTCAGTCAACAGTTTTCCACTGCCACTGTTATCTTTCAAGATTTATTTTTCCAGCATAGACATAAATTTTAGAGTATCTATAAGAAAGGATTTTTACTGATTGATTTAACCCTTATATAGCATATATAACATGCTAGGCACCAAGCACTTTACACATATTTACATTACTCATCCAATAAGCCCAAAAAGTAAGTCCTTTTACAGATGAGGAAACTGAGGCATGGGGAGAAATAACTTTTATCCAAGGTCACACAGTAAGATACAGAGCTTGAACACAGGCCATCTGGTTCCAGAATCTGTCCCTTTAACCAGTACCAGTTACTCTTATAAATGCTCCATGTCAGAGGTGTTCCCACCATGGAGGTCAAACCCATGAGACTGCCATTTTGTCTAACAAGCCTGAAATGGTCTTATCCTTTCTTAGAACAGACTCACTTTAAAGAGGCAATGCCTTCAAATTGATGGCTACCTTTAATTGCTAACCTGGGACTTATTAAAATAATTGCCTTGATTTAGGCTTTGGGGGAACAAGAGCTATGAGACCTTGGGGGTTGTAATGTATGGAACACATGGCTGTCTAAAGTCTCAGCTAAGAGAGAAGCAGAGACTTCTCACGTGGATACACCATGATGACCAGTTCTGGAAAGAAAGAAAAAAAAAAAATTTCGACTTAAATCAGTGTCATCATGGTTACTGCATTTTAAAATGGACACTTACCTCCTTACATAGACACTAGATATTTAGCTTTAATATTTTATTTTATGAAATAAATCTAGAGCTAAAAGAGATATACCACCTAGGCATCCACATTTAATATAATCATTAGATATTACTTCAAGACTCTTCTCCTTATTATCTCAAAAGCAAACGGGCAGGAGAAAGGCTCTGAATCCCTTGTGAAACATTTTAAATTATCTTTTAATAAAGGAATCAGGTCCTGTCATTTGTCAAGGAGACATCTGCAGTAGTAAAACCTGTGTTTATATAACCCATTTTTATTAGCCATGATTAAAGATAACATTTTGTGTACATTTGTTCTCACAAAACACTTTTATGTGAATATAAAGGTTAATTAATGCATTTCAGCAATCATTTTGTTAGTCATCTGGAAATATAGCTTCTCTAGGAACTGTACTTAAGAGAAGTAGTCATACATTTTACTACAAAACCTTAACAAAAATTTTAAGATTTTTCTCACTTGCAATTTTTTCGACCTCCAGATTAAAATATCTAATACTTGGAGAAATTAAAAAATTCAAAAAATTTGCACAGAAATAGGTAATTACAGTTTTTGTGTAGTACACTAAAAATAACACTGCCGGGGCCTGACTTTTTTCTTTTTTTTTTTTTTAAGCTAAGTTGTAAAGCAATGCCTGTATGAGTGCTTATTTAGCAGTTATTCTTTTGGAATAAGACTTTTGATGTCAGAGTTTGTACACCATCCATTGGACAAATAATTAGTCTAAAAGGAGATCATCTGAATATCAATCTGTCAATCTTTAAACCATTCAAGTAGCAAGTCTTTATATCAGAATAAAAAGAAATGGATGAACTTTATCTAAACCTTGTTCCACAAATACTTGTACGAGAGAGTATTGTAAACTTTAATTTTTTGTTAGCACTCTATTCCCTCTTTTGGAAGATTTCCCCATGCACCGCAGCCCCGGTTTGATTTCCATTCAACAACACTCACAATGAATCTAATGATAATCTTTCAGTTCCGGGTTCCTAGTAGACAGAAGTCTAACTCACATGACAAAGCTCAACCTGCAATATACTTACTATTGCAAAACGGAGATCAGAAAATCTCAAGATGTTCCTTGGTAGCACTCCCCCAATCTCAGGGGAAGGGGCACCAACTTCATCAGGCAGTTCACTGACACTGGAGTTACTGGAGGCTCCCTCGGAATCTTGCTACGGAACATCTTGTCCTTATGCCTGCCAAGTTCTTTTTTATTCCCAACACTAACATCTATTGTTGTAATTTAAGTCTTGCAGCTTTCTCTGAAAAGTACCAGTGAGCATCTTTCTCACTCTCATCATTCAAACACATGAAAAAATACCAGAGTCAATTCTAGTCTTTTGATGTACAGATTACATGATTATCCAGACTCCTTTTCACTTTAAAAATCTTTCCATTCTACTTCAGACTTACCTTTCCCTTTCATATTAAAAAAAGGAGAGAAAACATAGAAGACTGAGAAATGTAAAAGTTTCAAAAGAGTTAGAGCATGACCTATCTGTAAGGACCTTATAGTTCTTAGAAAATATTTACTTCCTCTATCCTTTTTAATCTTCACATAGCCCCTATGAAATAGGCGTAGTATACATGTTGCTTTATTTAATATGAGTCAGTTTAAGCTCAAAGAATTTACTCAATCAAGTTCATATGTGGTAAGCTTCAGGGCCAGGGCCAGAACATGTGTCTAATAAAGATATAGATATAGATATGATATTCTATATGATTATAATGGTATAATATATTATGTAATATAATATATTATGTAATATAATATATTATGTAATAAAAAATAAAACTAATACAGTTTAGCACTTACTCCTGTAAGTCCTATAAACCAATAGGCATACATGAGGGAGGTCACACACTAAACATATTTGCCTCTAGTCCAAAGTCATTAATAGTTAATAGTTAATGACAAGACTTACCAAAGTAAAATAAATTCAAGCACCAATTCTCTTCTGAAGCTTATGCTAAGTATCATGAGACTATAAATAAACATAATTCTCTTGCTTGGGGGAATTTAGTCTTTTGTAGAAGACAAGACTCTGTACATACAAAAATGTTGAATGCCAGCAGTAGTAGCTTAAAACCATAACTGGAAGTCTCCACCATTTTAAAAAAATTTATAATACTATCCTACCATATTACAAGACAATACATAATGCTACACAAAGAACATCAGTTAAAAGTACCGTGATACACCCAGAGGATACAAACTTGAAATATCTAACTAGTGTCCTCTATCAACAAATCCAGCCAGGGAATCCCTTAGTTAAAAGGTTTCTCCAGCTTAACTGAGCCTCAGCAGCATTCAGATCCCATCCTGCTCCAGCACCCCCCCCACCCGGGAATTCTGATTCCCATTCCCTGGCTCTGAGGTGGGTCTCATTAATTTGCATTTCTAACAAGCTTGGGGGAGGGGGGCACATTGTTCCAGAACCACACTTGGATCAAACCTAATGCTGGTGACAGTGGGGTACCTGGAACAGTGTGGGGAGAAGCATGGCCCTCTAGTGCGATTTCCCTCTGAACAGCTCAGCAACTCTGGACCCAAGAGAATAAAGGACTTAAGCCCTAACAGCTCTGCCCCTCTCCAAATTCGGCCAGTGTTGCATTGCTGGAAGAGCCCAGGAGCAGGATTCTGAAGCCCTGAGCTCTAGTCTTGACTGTCTCAGCTAGCCAACCTTGGTCAGGTCCCTTTTCCTCTCTGTGCTCCTACTGTAGCATTATAAAGTGGCGAAATATTGCCTTGTCTGTCTCAGAAGGTCCTTTCAGGAGCCAAGGAAACAAATGTGAAAGTGATTAGTATCTGTCAAACACTATGTAAATGTAGCCCGTGGCATTATGTGTCATCAGATAGAATGCCTGGATATTTTACCCATGTACTGATGCACATTTAGAATGAATAACTTAGGAACAAGGAGCACAGAAATGGAGTCATTTGGTTTTCTTTGAAAAACGCTTCCTAAATAATAAATTGAAATAAAAGGTCGAGTGAATTGCTTGAGCAACAGTATCTGATATTTTGAAGGGCTTGTGCTTCCGTCCCACCCAAGTTTCTTCTTTAAAGTTTTTTTTTAAATGAACGTCGGCTGAGAAGGAGCAACTAACTTCTCCAAAGCTTAACTTCTTGCAGTCAGTCCCCACCCCATTTTTTCTCCAACCCAACCTTCTTTAAGGGAATGGCGATGAATAGTGGCCCAAGATGGCAGCCATCAAGGTAAGAGAATTGTTGGGCAAAGTAGGCGTGCCCTTGCAACTAGAAATAGAAAATATCAGAGAGTTGAAAAGGAAAAGATAAAACTCAGTACAAATTGTTATGCTGGTTCCATGTTTGCCCTTACCCAGCACCACCTTGATGTTCTCTACCTTCTGAGTCTGCCCCATCAAGCAACAGTACAATCCCACCTTAGATCAAACAACCTAAGCCCAAATGTTCATGCTGCTGAAAACTTGGTTTAAAGCTGCCTCCAAAAGTTAAAAACAAAAGGGAAAAGCTTTGTATAATAAGAAAATGCAACTTGTCACGGAACTCAAAAGAATGCAAAATGCTATGTAAATTAAAAACAGCCCCCCCCCCCAAAAAAAAGCTTAGGTCAGGCAGATTAGAGGTGGGTTGCATATTAGATGGACATAGTTTTGAACCCTGTCCCACTACTCACTATCAGATAATCCTTGAGCAAATTATCATTTCTGCACCACAATTTTCTCAATTATGAAATGAGAAAAATAATGCCACCTAAATCACATGGTTGTTATGAGACTTCATTAAACAATTGACTGTCAAGAACTTTTTAATACAAAAAAATTTTAATCTCCTTCCAAGCCCCCCTAAATAAATGATGGAAATATTAAATAAAAGTAATCATTTAAAGTAAACTTCTAAATTCTTATGCTCTGTGAATGTAGTAACAAATCTACTAGAAATTACTTGGAATTTAAGAAATGACCACTATTCAACAATTCTTGTGATACAGGGAGAGCTGATATTCTATTTATGAAGCAGCTACCAATATAGTATATCTCCAAGACAGATCCACTCTAGAGAATGCCGAAATTAAGAGTACACCCCTCTTGCTTTTCTCATGGCATGTTTCACGGTCATATTTCATATCTCATCCAACTTCAGATATATATAAAACTTCAATAAAATTGGCCATTCTTGTCTGCCCAGTAAGGCTCATCTATGTAAAATGTCACGTTCAGTAGAAATAATTAAGAAAAACAATAAGATGTAAAAGTCTACAGTGAGTTCTCTGAAAGAGCAGGAAGGGGGGCATCCGGGTGGCTCAGTGGGTTAAGTCTCTGACTTTTTATTTCGGCTCAGGTCATGATCTCAGGGTTGTGAGATCTGCCTGAACCCCTTGGCAGGAGCTCACACATTGGGCACGGAGCCTGTTGGGATTCTCTCCCTCCTTCTCCCTCTGCCTCCTCTGACCCCCGCCACCTCTCAAAGAAAGAAAAAAAGAGCAAAGAAATGGGGATTATATCATGTAACATACACACACCACACACTCAGAGTCCCTTCTCCTTACAATCTTATAAACCCATCAGTTTGAGCCACGCAGTAAGAATGTAATATTCCTTAGATGACTGCGATGGGAAAAGGCTATGGATACATAGAGGTTCATATGATTCCTCAGTCATTGAGGACAGTAATACCTTTTCAATCGATAGTGTTTCAGGTACCAGCCAATATAAATCTGGAAGATGTTAGCAGAATGTAATCATTAGAATAATAAAGATATCCTGATCAATCAAATTAGCATTCATCTGGCATCTGACCTTACAAAGGCTTAAGAGAGGATAATTGACTACCAATAGAAAAGAGCATTTTAAATATTTGCATCCAAAATTTCATATAAATGTATGGTACATAAACTAGGAATTATATTTATGACATAACTGCAGACATATTAATAGAATTATGTGCTTACATTTATAAGTGTTATATAGGCCTTTTTCAAATTAGTTACTGTTGATTATAGCTCTCTCTGTATAAAAGTACTCAATATTTTTTCACATCTAAAGGCCATAAATAGACTCCTACTTCCTCATAAACATAGAATAATGACAAAGGAGGAGCTTTATGTGAAAGCCTTAAAACAATGTAAATCCTCACAGGCTCATAATACATGCACCTGGTAGGAAAGACCAGCTTTAAAGAAAATGTAGATATTTCCTCACTTTAAAAAATCTAGCAGAGTTCTGAAACAGCTAGCCATGCACAAAGTAGAGAGAAAAGAGCTGCACCTCTCTATCAGCCAAAAACTTGGTTTAAAAAAGAAAAAAGTTGGGTGCCTGGGTGGCTCAGTTGGTTAAGAGTCTGCCTTTGACTCAGGTCATGATCCCAGCATCAGGCTTCTTGCTCAGCAGGGAGCCTGCTTCTCCCTCTGCTTGCCACTCCCCCTGCTTGAGCTCTCCCTCTCTCTTTCTCTGACAAATAAATAAATAAAACCTTTAAAAAAAAAAAGTTTACTAACAGAACAAAATAAAAGAAAATGAAAGTATTTAGGATGAAAATTTTTTTCTAAGTTCAGGGCTGACATGGAAGAAATACTGAATTAAGTAGCTTTGAAAGAATTGGATATCACCCACTGAAATTTTTCTTAAAATGCAATCTCAAGGGCACCTGGGTGGCTCAGTGGGTTAAGCCTTTGCCTTGGGCTCAGGTCATGGTCTCAGGGTCCTGGGATCGAGTCCACATCGGCCTCTCTGCTCAGCGGGGAGCCTGCTTCCCCCCCTCCTCTGCCTGCCTCTCTGCCTACTTGTGATCTCCCTATCTGTCAAATAAATAAAAAATCTAAAAAAAAAAAAAAATGCAATCTCAAAATAGTTTTCCCAGTTGCAGTCTGTATTGGTTACCAATTGCTACAAGCTATGTTACAACATATCCAAGAAAAGAAATGCAGAAAGGATGTAGCTTGCAGAGAACACTGAACTTTGTGTCCTGCTTGCCTGGGGGAACGAAAGCTTATGCGTCTAAATTAATTGCAAGGGGAGTGACAAGTAACAAATAGCCCTGAAGCTTTTCTATCCAGAAAACTACACGTTTTATCACTTCTGCTAAATTTTAGAAGCGAATAGGCAATACGTAGGGTAGTCAGCTAAGAGGTCAAATAGGATTTCTCAGAACTGCTTCTGAGAAACGATTTGCTCTCCTTGAAGCAAATTCTAGCAGCTTTTGCAAGTCAGGCTTAATCTTTCCTTCCTGTGAACCTTAGCAGATTTACTGTCTCCCAGTAAATGTGAGAATTAGCCATATATCACATACACCTTTTGCTAACATCTTCCTGGTCATTTATCTCTTCCCTACTACGAGTGAACCATCTACATGCCACACATCCTCCTTATGCTCCTTTTCCCCATTTAATTTTTATGGCAACCCCCAAACAAGTTTCATTATCCCCACCTGACAAGGAAGGAAAGCAGAAGCCGAGGAAAGTTAAGTGACTTGCTCTGGGATACAAATATTCAGGGCAGCACTAGGTTTCAATCTAGCGCTCACCTCACTACACTCCAGCTTCCTCATCGTGAGCTGTTCTTAGTTCCTGTTTTGCTGCAGACATTTCCAACTATGCTGAGGGCTTCTTTTAGGACTGAACCATGTTCCACTCACTTTGTAAGTGGCTAGTAATAATAACACTACTATTGGCTAACATGTACTGAGTACTAACTCTGTCGGGTTCTGTGACCATGCCAAACACGTTCGAGGGGCATTATCATCCCCATTTTCACAGATGAGAAAGGAAGAGAGGAGAAGTCACACACAGCCTGAGATGGGTCACCCCCCACAGTGGTGGGTCAGCATTCAAGACAAATCAGTCAAATCTCAGGGTTCACCCACTTAAC
>RCUC01156169.1:0-22055 GCA_003697995.1 Taxidea taxus jeffersonii | reverse complement strand
TTTTTTTTTTTTTAAAGAATGAAGAACATTTAAAAATAACTATCACTTATTCATTTGTTTCTGCTGCCAGACTGCTGCATGCCAAAAGATTAAACTTTCAGAAGCTGATGGGACATAGAATGTGGCAGTTATAAGAAATGCTGTATCTCTTTGATATCTGCCAATTGGTAACAACAGAAGATCAGTAAGGCTGAAAGATATATGAGTAGTCATTATATATTGGGCAACAAAATAGCCATCTGAAAGGGTTGGTGTTCAAAAAATGAGAGAGTTAAGATACCTAGGAAGGTCCATTTCCAAGGAAGTAGTCATGACCTAAAATACCATCACCAGCCCTACTGTTTTTCTTAGTTGCTGAATTGCATTAATGTATTGAGCAATGTTTTTGTCTTCTGAGAGAGTCTTTCCAGGTATGCACATAAGAATATAGAGAAGAATTAGGTGTTCCTGGGAAATGGAAAGGAGATACACTATGTCCTGCAGGGCCAGACTTAGCAAAGTAATGATGCACAGGAAATGGACCATGGGCATTCTAAGTATTTTTTTTTCCCCTTTTAGTGAACTACTCCACCTCCATTAGCATTTGTACACATAATATACTATTGTCTACTAAAATTGCTGATAGAATCACAATCCCTTAAGCGGTGAAATAAACTTCAGTATGTTCTTGGGATATTTTAAACAGGGAACAAAGTATTTAAAGCAGTTGAAGGTAAAAACACTTTGAGGAAAAAAGTTAGGAGACTTGGCTTGCTCGATATAAAGATTTGTATAAATATTTGTCTACTGTAGCTTTATAAGACCGTGTGGTATTAGCGTAAGTACAGAAAAACAGATCAATGGGATTGAGTAAATCAGTGAATTGACTGGCATGCATATGAAAGTTCGATATATAACAAATGATATTCCAAAGGCTACATACTAGACATAAGAATAAACAGATGATCATATCAATCTAAAATTGTCAGGGGGCAATAATTAAGGATCAAAATTTGGGATAAAAAATTAGGGATTTGGGGTACATTGATTTGGGTAACATCCCCAGTAGTGTTCTGCTAGGGAGGAAGAGTCAGGGCCTTTTTTTTTTTTTTTTTTTTTTTTTTAGACAAAAGGAGTCACTTATTTACAAAGAATTTTTATGGGATTGGTGGAAGAAAACGACACTGAACTTAATTGGCTCTAAGGCTATGACTGTGTGTGAAAAGTAGCTACTGTAGCAAGCTGCAGGTGTTCATGCAGATTTCTTAAGAGTATTGTGTGGTTTGGCTCAGTTCATAAGCTCATGGTTCCATCTTGTGAAAATGTGGGTGAGTCCTTCCTCCTTTATGGCCTCCTGACTCTTAAAACCCCTTGACATAGGTGACTCCATTTTATTTCACCTTTCACAATCTAAATTGGGAAAGCAGAATTTAGATTAAAATAAGCCACTTGATGACCACAGAGAAGGGTTTCTTAAATTAAAAAGTGCAATTCACAGGGGAAAATATTGGATAACCTTACATTAAAACTAAATTCTGCTGTTTATCAAAAGATACTGTGAGGGAAATCGAAAGATAAGCCACCAATTGAGAGGTAGGTGAGGCATGTAATTTATACAAAATTTGTATCCAGGGTATACAAAGTTCTCTTAGAAATCATAACGACTAACAACTCAATGGAAAAGTGGGCAAAAGATAATAAATAACCCTCGATCAGAAAGTGAATGGCTCATAACCTCTGACCAAGCCAGCTCTGTTATGCCCCTCAGCTTAACTAAACTTCAGACAGTCTTCTTCCTGCCGCTAGGCCCTGATCTCCCTTTTCTTAGAGCATTGACCTAAGAAAACTTTTAATTGTAAATTATTCCTTTGTGCCTTTCAGATGTAAATATTTTTAAAAACCTTTTGTGTCAGTTTTATATACTAAGAATATCCTTAAGGGCCTGGGCACCATCCCTTGGAAATGTAATCATGGAGGGTGATGGCACATACCTCTCTCTATAGGAGGGGAAGCCCAGGTTGCCTAGCCAGAGAAATATTTGCAACCTGAGGTATAACAGGATGTGCTGGACACATCCCATTGATCGACCTCTTAAGGTCCTCCAGTACTCTTCCACTAGCTCATGCCAGCTTTGAAAAATCCTCCCACGTTTTATTTCAGCAGATGAAATTCTGACTGTACTTTGCTCTCTGTTATTGCAGTAGCCTCAAATGAAGTCTCCTTAGTTTTCTAAGTTTGTAACTTTTGCTTTAATAACACTAATCGGGAAAATGCAAAATTAAAACTATACATACACAAGCTATTTCACAGCCACCAGAATGTCTGTTAATGAGAACAGAGAGCAATAGGAGCTCTTGGGCAAACCTGGTATAAATATAAATTAGCTTAGTCCTCTTCAGGTAGAGTTTGGCAATCTTAAGAGTGGGCTGTGTCTCTCTTATGTAGCAACCCCATTTCTACATGTAAGCCTGAGAAAAAAATCTGCTTTAGGTGACAAGGAGATATGTAGGATTTTACTTGGAGCAGCTACATTTATAATAATAATTTAAAAAAGCCTGGAGATAACTTAATTGCCAGTAGGAGAATGAATACAAAGTTATGTATAATCATAAAATAGAATACTACAGAGTAGTGCATAAAAGTACATACACAGTTGAACAGAGAAATTGGAGAATACATACAGAATCACATGAACATGAAATTAAAAACACAACATTTTAAATTGTCTAGGGATGAAGAAATACCTTAATGCATTTTTTGTTGTTGTTGTTTTTGTTTTTGTTTTTGTTTTTGTTTTTGATACATGATAAACTTGCAATTCTGAGAAGAGTGGTTACCTCTAAAAACAGGGATTGGAAGGGAGGAGGGTGATTGATCCAGAAGGAAGATGAGCAAGTCCTCATGAGTTGACAGTGGTCCCCCTGCCCTGGAGCTGAATGATAGAAACACAGGAGATAAAATATACATTTCATGTCTAAAGTTTTAGAATAAAATGAAGTCATTTTGGGGAAGAGTTTCGTGCTTGTACTTTGTGACAACTTGAACTTTTTACTGTGTCCCTGAGGTAGAGAACCCTTTGAACTGTCAGGGTGATTCAGCCAAGTTTGAGCTGGTGATTGGATGTATCTCCAATCCCACCCAGCTTCTGGAACATGGTGTCATTTCTGAGTCATCAAAGTACTTTCCAAACATACACGCTTCCTTCAGGGAGAGGGAAGTAATGGCAGTATTTGGCACACAAGTTTTGGGAATACCACTGGGTGCTATGAGCCCATTAGGCCTCTTTTTTTTTTTTTTAATTTAAGCTTTATTAAACATATAATGTAACCCCACCACCCTCTCCCAACCTCTCTCCCCCCCACCCCCTTCAGTTTGTTTTATGAGATTAAGAGTCTCTTTTGGTTTGTCTTCCTCCCAATCCCATCTTGTTTAATTTTTACTTTTCCTACCACCTTAACTCCCACCCCCATTGCATCTCCACTTCCTCATATCAGGGAGATCATGTGATAGTTGTCTTTCTCCAGTTGACTTATTTCACTAAGCATAATACGCTCTAGTTCCATCCATGTCATCGCAAATAGTAAGATTTCATTTCTTTTGATGGCTGCATAGTATTCCATTGTATATATATACCACTTCTTCTTTTTCCATTCATCTGTTGATGGACATCTAGGTTCTTTCCATAACTTGGCTATTATGGACATTGCTGCTATAAACATTCGGGTACACGTGCCCCTTTGGATCACTACGTTTGTATCTTTAGGATAAATACCCAGTAGTGCAATTGCTGGGTCATAAGGTAGCTCTATTTTCAATTTTTTGAGGAACCTCCATGCTGTTTTCCAGAGTGGTTGCACCAGCTTGCATTCCCACCAACAGTGTAGGAGGGTTCCCCTTTCTCCACATCCTCAACAGCATCTGTCATTTCCTGACTTGTTCATTTTAGCCATTCTAACTGGTGTGAGGTGGTATCTCATTGTGGTTTTGATTTGTATTTCCCTGATGCCCAGTGATGTGGAGCACTTTTTCATGTGTCTGTTGGCCATCTGGATGTCTTCTTTGCAGAAATGTCTGTTCATGTCCTCTGCCCATTTCTTGATTGGATTATTTGTTCTTTGGATGTTGAGTTTGCTAAGCTCTTTGTAGATTTTGGATACTAGCCCTTTATCTGATATGTCATTTGCAAATATCTTTTCCCACTCTGTCAGTTGTCTTTTGGTTTTGTTGACTGTTTCCTTTGCTGTGCAAAAGCTTTTGATCTTGATGAAGTCCCAATAGTTCATTTTTGCCCTTGCTTCCCTTGCCTTTGGCGATGTTCCTAGGAAGAAGTTGCTGCGGTTGAGGTCAAAGAGGTTGCTGCCTGTGTTCTCCTCAAGGATTTTGATGGATTCCTTTCTCACATTGAGGTCCTTCATCCATTTTGAGTCTATTTTCATGTGTGTGGTGTAAGGAAATGGTCCAATTTCATTTTTCTGCATGTGGCTGTCCAATTTTCCCAACACCATTTGTTGAAGAGGCTGTCTTTTTTCCATTGGACATTCTTTCCTGCTTTATCAAATATTAGTTGACCATAGAGTTGAGGGTCTATTTCTGGGCTCTCGATTCTGTTCCATTGATCTATGTGTCTGTTTTTGTGCCAGTACCATACTGTCTTAATGATGACAGCTTTGTAATAGAGCTTGAAGTCTGGAATTGTGATGCCACCAACTTTGGTTTTCTTTTTCAATATTCCTTTGGCTATTCAAGGTCTTCTCTGGTTCCATATAAATTTTAGGATTATTTGTTCCATTTCTTTGAAAAAATTGGATGGGATTTTGATAGGCATTGCATTAAATGTGTAGATAGCTTTAGGTAGCATAGACATTTTCACAATATTTATTCTTGCAATCCATGAGCATGGAACATTTTTCCATTTCTTTGTGTCTTCCTCAATTTCTTTCATGAGTACTTTATAGTTCTCTGAGTATAGATTCTTTGCCTCTTTGGTTAGGTTTATTCCTAGGTATCTTCTGGTTTTGGGTGTAATTGTAAATGGGATTGACTCCTTAATTTCTCTTTCTTCTGTCTTGTTCTTGGTGTAAAGAAATGCAACTGATTTCTGTGCATTGATTTTATATCCTGACCCTTTACTGAATTCCTGTACAAGCTCTAGCAGTTTTGGAGTGGAGCCTTTTGGGTTTCCCACATATAGTATCATATCATCTGCAAAGAGTGATAGTTTGACTTCTTCTTTGCCAATTTGGATGCCTTTAATTTCTTTTTGTTGTCTGATTGCTGAGGCTAGGACTTCTACTACTATGTTGAATAGCAGTGGTGATAGCGGACATCCCTGCCGTGTTCCTGACCTTAACGGAAAAGCTCTCAGTTTTTCTCCATTGAGAATGATACTTGCCATGGGTTTTTCATAGATGGCTTTGATAACATTGAGGTATGTGCCTTCTATCCCTACACTTTGAAGAGTTTTGATTAGGAAGGGATGTTGCACTTTATCAAATGCTTTTTCAGCATCTATTGAGAGTATCATATGGTTCTTGTTCTTTCTTTTGTTGATGTACTGTATCACATTGATTGATTTGCAGATGTTGAACCAACCCTGCTGCCCTGGAATAAATCCCACTTGGTCGTGGTGAATAATCCTTTTAATGTACTGTTGGATCCTATTGGCTAGTATTTTGGTGAGAATTTTTGCATCTGTGTTCATCAAGGATATTGGTCTGTAATTCTCTTTTTTGATGGGATCCTTGTCTGGTTTGGGGATCAAGGTGATGCTGGCCTCATAAAATGAGTTTGGAAGTTTTCCTTCCATTTCTATTTTTTGGAACAGTTTCAGGAGAATAGGAATTAATTCTTCTTTAAATGTTTGGTAGAATTCCCCTGGGAAGCCATCTGGCCCTGGACTTTTGTTTGTTTGGAGATTTTTGATGACTGTTTCAATCTCCTTACTGGTTATGGGCCTATTCAGGTTTTGGCACTTTATGTGTCTCTGGGAAAGCATCCATTTCTTCCAGATTGTCAAATTTGTTGGCATAGAGTTGCTCATAATATGTTCTTATGATTGTTTGTATTTCTTTGGTGTTGGTTGTGATCTCTCCTCTTTCATTCATGATTTTATTTATTTGGGTCCTTTCTCTTTTCTTTTGGATAAGTCTGGCCAGGGGTTTATCAATCTTATTAATTCTTTCAAAGAACCAGCTCCTAGTTTCATTGATTTGTTCTATTGTTTTTTTGGTTTCTATTTCATTGATTTCTGCTTTGATCTTTATTATTTCTCTTCTCCTGCTGGGTTTAGGCTTTCTTTGTTGTTCTTTCTCGAGCTCCTTTAGGTGTAGGGTTAGGTTGTGTATTTGAGACCTTTCCTGTTTCTTGAGATAGGCTTGTATCGCTATATATTTTCCTCTCAGGACTGCCTTTGCTGTGTCCCACAGATTTTGGACCGTTGTGTTTTCATTATCATTTGTTTCCATGGTTTTTTTCAATTCTTCTTTAATTTCCTGGTTGACCCATTCATTTTTTAGAAGGATGCTGTTGAGTCTCCATGTATTTGTGCTCTTTCCACATTTCCTCTTGTGATTGAGTTCTAGCTTCAGAGCATTGTGGTCTGAAAATATGCAGGGAATGATCCCAATCTTTTGATACCTGTTGAGACCTGATTTATGACCCAGGATGTGATCTATTCTGGAGAATGTTCCATGGGCACTAGAGAAGAATGTGTATTCTGTTGCTTTGGGGTAGAATGTTCTGAATATATCTGTGATGTCCATCTCGTCCAGTGTGTCATTTAAGACCTTTATTTCCTTGTTGATCTTTTGCTTGGGTGATCTGTCCATTTCAGTGAGGAGTGTATTAAAGTCTCCAACTATTATTGTATTCTTGTCAATGTGTTTCTTTGATTTTGTTATTAATTGGTTTATATAGTTGGCTGCTCCCATGTTAGGGGCATAGATATTTAAAACTGTTAGATCTTCTTGTTGGACAGACCCTTTGGGTATGATGTAGTGTCCTTCCTCATCTCTTATTATAGTCTTTGGCTTAAAATCTAATTGATCTGATATAAGGATTGCCACCCCAGCTTTCTTCTGATGTCCATTAGCATGGTAAATTGTTTTCCACCCCCTCACTTTCAATCTGGAGGTGTCTTCAGTTCTAAAATGAGTTTCTTGTAGGCAGCATATTGATGGGTTTTGTTTTTTATCCATTCTGAAACCCTGTGTCTTTTGATTGGGGCATTTAGCCCATTTACATTCAGGGTAACTATTGAGAGATATGAATTTAGTGCCATTGTATTGCCTGTATGGTGATTGTTACTGTATAATGTCTCTGTTCCTTTCTGGTAATACTTTTAGGGTCTCTCTTTTGTTAGAGGACCCCTTTCAATATTTCCTGTAGAGCTGGTTTGGTGTTTACAAACTCTTTCAGTTTTTGTTTGTCCTGGAAGCTTTTTATCTCTCCTTCTATTTTCAATGATAACCTAGCTGGATAAAGTATTCTTGGCTGCATGTTTTTCTCGTTTAGTGCTCTGAATATATCATGCCAGTTCTTTCTGGCTTGCCAGGTCTCTGTGGATAAGTCGGCTGCCAATCAAATGTATTTACCATTGTATGTTACAGACTTCTTGTCCCGTGCTGCTTTCAGGATTTTCTCTTTGTCGCTAAGAGTTGTAAATTTTACTATTAGGTGGTGGGGTGTGAGCCGATTCCTATTGATTTTGAGGGGTGTTCTCTGCACCTCCTGGATTTTGATGCTTGTTCCCCTTGCTATATTAGGGAAATTCTCTACAATAATCCTCTCCAGTATACCTTCTGCTCCTATTTCTCTCTTCTTCTTCTGGAATCCCAATTATTCTAATGTTGTTTCGTCTTATGGCATCACTTATCTCTCGAATTCTCCCCTCGTGGTCCAGTAGTTGTTTCTCTTTTGCTCAGCTTCTTTATTCTCTGTCATTTGGTCTTCTATATTACTAATTCTGTCTTCTGCCTCATTTATCCTAGCAGTAAGAGCCTCCATTTTTGATTGCACCTCATTAATAGCTTTTTTTATTTCAACTTGATTAGACTTTAGTGCTTTTATTTCTCCAGAAAGGGCTTTTATTTCTCCTGACAGGGTTTCTCTAATATCTTCCATGCCTTTTTCGAGCCCGGCTAGAACCTTGAGAATCGTCATCCTGAATTCCAGATCTGACATATTACCAATGTCTGTATTGATTAGGTCCCTAGCCTTCGGTCCTGTCTCCTGCTCTTTTTTTTGTGGTGAGTTTTTCCGCCTTGTCATTTTGTCCAGATAAGAATCCGCTGTTCTCCTTGTTAAGTGAACTTGGTCTTGGTGTATTTCTTTGATCTTCTGGGGGTGGGGCCTGTTGTAGTGATTCTCAAGTGTCTTTGCTGCAGGCGGAATTGCACCGCCCTTACCAGGGGCCGGGCTAAGTAATCCTCTCAGGTTCGCTTTCGGGAGCTTTTGTTCCCTGAATGCTTCAGTAGAGTTCCGGAGGACTGGAATGACAATGGCGGCCTCCCAATCTCTGGTTCAGAGGATCCGAGAGCTAGGGGCCCCAGTCTTCAGTGCGCCTTCATAGAAAAGCATTTAATCCCTCTGGTCTCCCCAGCCCCCGTTTGCGCCCGGAGACCGCGCGCGCCCGGAGACCGCGCTCAGAGAAAATCGTGCGTAAGCAGTCCTGTCTCACTGGCTTCTGGGAGTGCTCCGAGCTCACCCAGCCTGTGACCAAGCGTCTCTGTCTCTGGCAGAGTCCCACCTGGAGTCTCCGAACTCCGTAGATCCCTGAGCTCTCCCGGGTCGGAGTCTCCCCGGATCTTGTGGGGACCCCTTGCACAGAGCACCGGCCCGTGCTAAAGAGCACCGTCCATGTCACAGACCACTAGGAAACCTCGGCTCTGTCTCCGCAGCAGGCTTCCCCGCTCTAATACCTGTGAGCTCTGCGACACTCAGACACCCCCGATCCTTATGTGACCCCGGGGGACCTGAGTCCATGTTGTCCCCGTGAGGTCTTCACCCCAGTTTAGTCTCTGGAGCGATGTCCCTCCGTGGAGCAGACTTTTAAAAGTCCTGATTTTGTGCTCCACCGCTTGCCGGGAGCTGGCCCCTCCCCCTGGGGTCTATCTTCCCGTCGCGTTGGATTCACTTCTCTGCTGGTCCTACTTTTTAGAAAGTGGTCGATTTTCTGTTTCTAGAATTGTTGTTTTTCTTCTCTTTGATCTCCTATTGGATTCATAGGTGTTCGGAATGGTTTGATAGGCTATCTAGCTGATCTCCTGCTGGCTGATGTCGTCTCAGCCTGCTACTTCTCGGCCATCTTGACTCCTCCCCATTAGGCCTCTTTTAGCTCAAAGGTAGGATGGTCAGAGACCATCACACTGTCGGTTCCAAGGAACTATGAGATAAGAAGATATACAAGGGTCTGGGTTTGGAGATAGGGTTGTGAGATTTCTACCCTGCCTTATTTCTCTTCAGGCTGGTCAGTTTTCATGGTGAGGAACTACTTTTCTTACAAGTTGGGAAGTTTTTGCAACACCAGGAGCCTTTGGCAGTACTTGTATTGAAGTCTATGGACACAAGGGATACTTGAGGAAAAGCCCCTGAGTGAAGGCTGGGAGTGGTGGTGGCAGGATAGGTCACTGCCGTTTTCTATTCACTGCTACAAAATGCAGGCAAAGCAAGCAGAGGGTTTTGGGATGAAGAGTGAGGCATGGGACCATTACCCAGTTGGTAAGCCTAACAGAAAATGCCTTCAGATATGTAAGAAGACTCTAATGAAAGGATCCTTACTTCAGGACAGCCTTATAAGTTACAAGGGAAAAGAAGCAACATGTTCCGAGTGTTCTCTAGTTGTTACCTTCATTCCTTTAAAACTGTATTACAGAATGGCTTTGGATTAGCAAGAGAAAAAATGGCTTTTCCAAGTCCACTCACAACTTTCAACTTGATTGAGCAAAACGGTCAGCACTACATTTAAAAGAGAGAAGCAACTTTTTATGGAGATTTGTGGATATAGTAGGCAAATGTAGAAGTGGTACCAATTCCCCTTCTGTAGCTGGATGGGTAGTCCCACGGTAGAATACTGATGGGTGGATGATAATTGGTCTTGTTGCTCGGTACTGGGATGATTGTCACAGGAGTAGTGACAGAGGCAGGTTTATTTTCAAAGATTATCTGAGCAAGTTAAGGTGTGTCCTCCAGGAAACCGTCCTCTGGCTCACTAAAAAAGTGACAATTCTTTGTGTTGGCTAGCATGCAGAAGAACTGAAACTCTGATTGCTGGTGGGAAGACAAGGTAGTACAGCTCCTTTAGAAAAATTGGGTAGGTGTTTGCAAAGTTAAACACACTTTAGTGGCCCAGTGATTCCACTTCCATAGTGTTTGAAAATAGATGTGCATATAAAGAATTGCAGGAGAATGTTCTCAGCTGTTTTAATCAAAATTACTATTCCACCTTTAAGTATTTACCCAAGAGATCTGAAAATGTATATACATGCTAATACATGTAAGCAAATATTAATGGTCGCTTTCCTGGGGCTACTACCCCAAACTGCAAAGGATAAAAATGACCAATTAGTGAGTATCACATTAGTGTAATTGATACAATGAAATACACTATTCACCATAAAGCAGTACGAATTCATGCAACAACATAGATGAACACTGGAGGCATTATGCTAAAGGAAAAAAAGCCAGACATAGGGATAATGAATTTTACTATTAAATTTCCTTTTTAAAAAAATTTTTAGGATTTTATCTGACAGACAGAAAGAGAGGTAACACAAGCAGGAGAGGGAGAAGCAGCCTTCCCACTGAGCAGGGAGCCCGATGTGGGGCTGGATCCCGGGACCCTGGGAGCATGATCTGAGTTGAAGGCAGACAGTTAATGACTGAGCAACTCAGGTGCCCCACTATTAAATTTCTTAAAATTATGGTAATGTGATACTGTGACTTACAATAATATTTACAGCTGACCTTGAATAAAGGCAGAGGTTAGGGGCACCCCCCATGCAGCCGCAACTCTGTGTATAGCTTTGGACTCACCAAAAGTTAATCGTTTGTTATTGTCCAAAAGCCTAATGTAAATAGTTGATGAACATGTATGTTGTATGCTATGTGTAATATATGCTATATTCTTACAATAAAGTAAGCTGGAGGGATACCTGGGTGGCTCAGTTGGTTAAGCGTTGGCCTTTGGCTCAAGTCATGATCCCAGGGTCTTGGGATTAAGTCCTGCATAGGGCTTCTTGCTCAGTGAGGAGCCTGCTTGTGAGGACGCTCTCTCTCTCTCTGACAAATAAAATCTTTCAAAAAAAATAAGTAAGCTGCAGGAAAGAAAATGTTAAGGAGATCATAAAAGAAATTTATTGTATCAGAAATCTGCATATAAGTGCGCCTACACACTTCAAACCTGTGTTGTTCAAGTGTCAACTGTATTTGGTCTTGGCCCAGTTTCTGACACAGAGCTCCCCAAATCTTTGGAACTTTCTAAGAGCAGTAAAGGTGTTCTCTGATATCAGAGGAGTGACTTCAGATTAAAACCTAAGGATTGGGGCAGGTTCTTTGGGAACCAATCATGTGATTAGGAAGTTGGAACTATCTTATCTCTTGTCCTCTTGGAAGTTTCGGTGGATGGGGGAGGGGATGCAGCTGGAGGTTGAATTAATCACTAGTAGCCAATGATTTAAGTAATTGTGGCAATGTGATGAAGCCACCATAAAAGCCCAAAAGGATAGAGTTTGGAGAACTTCCAGGTTGGTTTGAGGGTGGTGTGCTTCTAGAAGGCATGGAAGCTCAGCTCCCCTTCCCACATACCTTTCCTTATGTACCTATCCCATCTAGCATTGTTGAGTTATATTCTTTAGTAATAAAGTAGTGACCTAGTAAGTAAAATACTGAATTCTGTGAGCTGCTCTAGAAAATGAACTGAAAGAGGGGGTGGTGGTAAACTCTGATTTATAGAAGTCAGTCAGCGGAACAGGGAACAACCTGGACTTGGGATTGGTGTTTGTAGTATAAAGAGGGGGTCATAGGAACCTCCAATCTGTAGCCTATAGAACTTGTTCATCTTGCATAACTGAAACTTCATCCCCATTGTCCAGTAGCTCCCCATTTTCCCCACCTTCCAGTCCCTGATAACCACTATTCTACTCTTTGGAGGCATTTGACTAGTTTAGATAATGCAGTGAGATCATGTAATATTTGTTCTTCTATAACTGGCTTGTCTCACTTAACAGTTAATGCTGTAAAGCACACTATACTAAATTCCTGAAAAAAATTTTTATTGTATGGATTTAAGCACAAATAAGTTAGAAAAATGAGTCTGGTGTGACCAGAAACACTTAGGAAAAACTATTAAGAAAAAAAGACAAGATAGTGAAAAGTATGGGAACTGTGATTCTCTTTCAGGTTTTTTTTTTTTTAAGCTAAAAACATCTAATCTTAACAGTGTGTAAATATTTGAGCAAGGAGAAAGTATGAAAGGACACACATTAGATTGTTACTGTTGGTTACCTCAGAATGTGGGTTAGAGTCAGGGGAGAATCGGATTTTATTTTGTCCTTCTGATGTTTCACTGGTTTTAATACTGATTAGCTGAGAATTATAAAGTAAAAAACCTCCCAAATGTTAAATTATGTAATGGATATAAAGCTATTGGCATTCTGCTTCATAGATTGTTTGCCTTCATTCTCTTTGTCCATTGATATTTCTGGGTCCTTCTTTGTATCTTTTCATTCTCTACCAGGGCTCAACAAACTTTAGTACCTCTTGGTTGCACGAGGATTAGGGTTCTTAGCCCCAGTCTGAAATTTGAGGTTTGACTCTTGCTTATGGTATGTATGTATATATTGTCATTTCAGGTATCCAGTCTATGAATGACTACGGTGACTATTATATCCTAGATACTATGCTAAGCCTGGAAGTACAATAGGGTAATAAGCTACACCCCCTTCCTGCCTTTATGGAGGTTACATTCTGATGGATGTACCCAGAAGGAACAGGAGTAGTTTCAAGCAGAGACATTTAAGTTACTGTCTAAAAGGAAACATGGGCTAACAACTTTGAAGTCCTGAAAATAAAACAAAATTAGTTATTTGGCAGAGACCTTTGCGTTAAGAAAGAACAATATGTCCAAACCTCAGAACTTTTCTCCTATTAACTGATAATGAAGCAGAAGCCCCTCTCTCAGTCCTGCCATGAAGTTTAGTGCTTGGGTTTAGTTTGGTGAGAATGAGACTTTCTATCATTGGCAGTAAATGGTAACCATCATTAGTCAACTTCAGCCCTTAATAGCAGCTTGAAACATCATGAACTATGCATATGGGGTTTCTGCTTCAGCTGAGCGGTAGGCAATACAGCATATGTGGTCTCTTTGGGACTCTTAGATCTTGCAAAGGAAGTCGCAGTTACTTTACAAAATCTCCCCCTTGTTTTCAAATGTATTGCATAGCCAGAACTTCTTCCAGCACCATGTTAGAACTTCTTCTGCTTTAGCAGATGTCTGTAGTCCTAAAATAAGTTTTTCCCGCATCAATGTTTCTATTAAAAGTCCCTGCGGCCACACATAATAGTAATCTCCAAATTACTAGGAACACTTGAGGGAAATCTGGTATAACATACAGATTTGGAACGTGGGGTGATGTTAATCTCAAATATCAGAAGTTACCCTACTATCTCAGAGGACTTGAGAAAATAGTCATTTGGGAAAATAAGCCCAGAGAAAAGAGATTTGAGTGCAAGTTGGTACTGTGTGGTATATTTAAGGAGGCAGGGTGGGAATCCCATCTGCTTCGTGTAAGTGAGACATTCAGAAAGTATGGAAGCTAGCTGCTCAGATAGTAGGATTTGAAAATCACTAGAGTCCTGATTTAAATCTTTTCCACTGCCTGTTTGTTTCCTTTTTGGTCTCTAGAAATTCTGGGTTGAAGAGGAAAAAACCTGTCAGGGAAAACAGTGAAAGATGTTGAAATGTGCAAAGAAAGATCAGTGGGTGTCCTGGCTAGCTCATTCATCTGGGTTATTGTCTTTTGTTGTTTTGGGTTATTTTACAACTCACATTGTAGCAAACAGTCATAATAACTCAAATAATGTTTGTCCATAGAATTGAAGACTGTGTCCAGTGAAGTGAAGTTACTTATTCCCTTGTGGATAGCTCATTTTGTAATTGCAATTTATTTCAGGGTCCGTCTTGTCTATATGTGTTTGCTCTTCCGAGTTCCCTTTGAATTTGTTACAACATCTTACCAGATCCCTCATTAAATTAAAAATCTATGATACACTTCTTAATTTTATCTTTTTTTTTAAAGATTTTATTTATTTATTTGACAGAGATCACAAGTAGGCAGAGAGGCAGGCAGAGAGAGAGGAGGAAGCAGGCTCCCTGTGGAGCAGAGAGCCCGATGTGGGGCTCGATCCCAGGACCCTGGGATCATGACCTGAGCCGAAGGCAGAGGCTTTAACCTACTAAGCCACCCAGGTGCCCCCACTTCTTAATTTTAATGTAGTCAACATAGTGATACATTTGTTTTGGTTGTACAATATAGTGATTCAACATTTCCATATATTACTCATGCCCATCAAGGTAAGTGTGCTCTAAATCCCCTCACTAATTTCACCCATCTATCCCACACCTTCCCCCCCGCCCCCGCCGCCATTCACCTCCTTTCTGGTAACCATCAGTTTGTTCTTTATAGTTAAGAGTCTGTTTTTTGGATTGTCTTTTTTCCCTTTTGTTTCTTAAATCCACATATTTCTTGGACTGACTTATTTTGCTTACCATTATACTTTCTAGATTCATCCATGTTGTTGCTAATAGCAAGAGTCCATTCTTTTTTATGGCTGAATAATATTCACACACATACATATATTCCATTGTATATACATAAATACATATACATACACAAATATACATATACACATACATATTCCATTGTGTGTGTGTTTGTATATGTGTTTGTGTGTGTGTGTGTATAAAATACCACATCTTCTTTATGTATTCATCTACCAATGAACACTTGGGCTGCTTCCATAATTTGGCTATTGTAAATAATGCTGCAATAAACATAGGGGTGAAGAACCTCTATATGGTTTTCCATAGTGGCTGTACCAATTTGCATTCCCACCAACAGTGCAGGGGGATTTATTTTCTCCACATTCTTACAGACACTAGTTGTTTCTGGAGTTTTAGATTTTAGCCATTCTGACAGGTGTGAGTGATATCTCAGTGTGGTTCTGATTTCCATTTCCCTGATGATGGGTGATATCGAGTATTTTTTCATGTGTCAGTTGGCCATCTGTATGTGTTCTTTAGAAAAATGTCTACTTATGTCCTCTGCTCATTTTTATTTGGATTATTGATTTTTTGGGGTTTTGAGCTCTATAAATCATATATATATGTATATGTATACATATATATATATATGATATTAACCTCTTATTGGATAAATTATCTTATTCAGTAGATTGCCTTTTTATTGATGATTTCCTTTGCTGGGCAAGAGCCTTTCATTTTGGTGTAGTTCCAATAATTTTTGCTTTATTTCCCATGCCTGCAGGGACATATACATAAATATATTGCTAAGGCCAATGTCTGGATGATGAACAAAAAATTTTTTTTTTTTTTTTTTTTTTGCCAAATCACTTGGCCAAGAAATACTCTGGTAAAGGGACTTTTGAGAAATCTTGCTTCAGGGAGAATTGCTGTGGGAGTGTTGAACCCAGCTTTGCTCTAGAGGGGGAAGGTGGAGAAAGTACAAAAGAGAAAATAAAGTAAATATGAAGAGGAGCTAATATAAATATTATATTTGTGGACTTTTGTGTAGGATTGGCCTTGGTCAGTGACTGACCCCAATGATGTTGCCCAGCTCCTTGACACTTTTGTGATCTGAGAAATGTGTGTGTCCTTTAATACATATTTCAGTACAGGCACTATAACCATGCCCAGTCTCAGGATGACTTTCTCTAGAGCTTCCAGAGACGCTGCTATGCCCAAAGATTAGATTGATTTAGGAGAGATCTCTCTAAAGCTTACAACCAACGGGTTAGGGCAGGTATGGGTATTTGGAAGCGTGAGGAAGTCTGGTGTGTTTTGGTTTGCAAGCTGGCCCTTTACCAGAGGACAGGGAGAGATCAAAGAAAGAGGCAGACTGCCCCAGATTGGTAAGTGGCATATTCAGTCAGCAAGGAAACCCACTTAAAAGATTTGTCTTGGGAATGTACTTTAGAGATTTGTCTTAGGCAGCTGCAAGTTGTCACAGGCCTACCAGAACCCTAAAAGTTGATACAGAGGCCTTAACTGGGTTCAGTTAGTTATAGTCCAGATGGTTTCAACAATACCTTACTCTCTCAAGACTATGTCTTGAAAGAGATACTACTTTGGAGAAGGTAGGCACAATTCACATTTTAAGGGCAGGAGAGTGAGGAGAGTGTGATTATCTGGGGTCTAACTCTTGGGTAAACCAGTCCAGTCCTCTCAATTACCACCTTGTGCCATGGCCACCCTCTAATGGTGCTATCTTTGATTTATTTACAGAAGTGATGATTCAAAGGAGAATTCTGTATGCACAGCAAGTAAGCCAATTGTGATTACTTGTTTTACCAAACTCAAGCAGTTTATTACAAACACACAGGCTCAGACACAGAGAAGATAGTTATTAGAAAAAGAAGAGGAGATGATAACATGTATGGCAGTGTGTCATGGTCCAGTAGTCCAGGAGACCAGCTGTGGTCATTTACCTGGATCATTTGGAGGCCAGATGTTAAGCAGTGGTACAGCTGGGACTAACTCTGCAACTAGGCAGATCCTCCAGCAGCAGATGCCGGTCACAGTGAAACACTGCAACAAGGTGGGAAATGCAATAAGATGATTCACAGAAATTCATCTCAGTATGTTTTATTGTCCATTAGGAAAGTAGAGGCCAGCTCTTATTTCCCTCTCCAGGCTTGTGTTTAAACTTAAGCAGGATCAGGTGGAACATCTATTATTTGGGGGTAATTCCAAGTACATTGGGTGTGGCATGTAAAACATCTCTTCTTTGACAGGTGGTCTTAGGACATAACTATTCAAATACCTGCTACAGAGGCTGATGTGTCTCTTTAGCCTAAGTGACTCTATTTTGTGGAGCAACCATTGTAAGGTGAGTCTTTACAACACAGCACTTCTCCTACAGTGTAGTTGGTGGAAAGGAAGAGTTGTATCCTCCCAGTTTCTTGAGTATCTGGATGGTGCCCAGGTTCATCAGGTCCATCATGCATCTTCAATTACATTTTGCACCTAGAAATGCTGGGGTCATGCTGGAAGCTAGGAATCAAGGGACATCAGCTCATGGAGTGCTATTCTTAGGAGCACCTAAACAGGCTTCTGTAAGCTCTGATTTCATGGTCATGCTATGAGTCTTTAGTACCAGTCTAGGCCTCCTGCAGACTTCCTGGCTCAAAACAAGTTGTACCCCAAAAGAGTTCTCAGTTTTCTATTTTCTACAGCCCTGTATTGGACCAAGAACACAGAAATCTAACTGGAGAGCTATAAAGTAGTTTTCATTTACCAGTAACTTGTTTGGAACAAGTAATGTATCTTGTGATAGATACTGTTTTCTATGCTTTATTGTTTATGTGCATGGAGGCTGTGCATCATCACCATTGAACCCTTCTGCTGTATACAAATGTCAGTTATCCTTACAAAAGATAAATGCATACCAGTGATTTATGCTGGAACCTTAGCAGAAGTCTGCTAGAGAATTAGTGGATTTCGTTAACCTTGAGATGCCAACATCAGAGAGCTGATGCATAGGAGCCCCTGGCCACGGACCTAGCACCTGCACAGAGTTTTTGAAGCCTTGATTTGGGTAGTGCTTGAAGAATTACCTTCCCTTTGCCCCCACTTCTGGGTTTGCCCTTCAAATTGAGGACATTAGGGACTTAGTATAAAATCTTAAAGTGAAAGCTATAAAATTTAAAAAAGCATAAAATTTTGGACTCTGATTTTTTTCTGAGAATCCTTTCTTTTCTTTGAAAATTTTTTAAATATAAAATGTGCTAATGTGCTAGCCATTACTCATGTTTATTTAAAATACTCTGGAAGGGACGCCTGGGTGGCTCAGTTGGTTAAGCAGCTGCCTTCAGCTCAGGTCATGTTCCCAGCGTCCTGGGATCGAGTCCCACATCGGGCTCCTTGCTCGGCAGGGAGCCTGCTTCTCCTTCTGCCTCTGCCTGCCACTCTGTCTGCCTGTGCTCGCTTGCTCTCTCTCTAACAATAAATAAATAAAATCTTTAAAAAAAATACTCTGGAAGATACTGAAAAAAATAAAATCAGTGATTAATCCCATTACACAGAAGTAGCCAGCAAAAATATTGTATGTTACTTTAGTCTTCTCCTTTTTTTTAAGTTTTTATTTATTTATTTGACAGATATAAAGAGTACAAGTAGGCAGAGTGGCAGGCAGAGGGAGGGGGGAAAAGCAGGCTCTCCGCTGAGCGGGGAGCCCGACATGGGGCTCAATCCCAGGACCCTGGAACCTGACCTGAGCCAGAGGCAGCCACTTAACTGACTGAGCCACCCAGGTGCCCCGTTCTAGTCTTTTCCTTATGCACACATTTTATATATGTATTTCTTAATTATAACTCTACAGTATATTGAATGTATGCATGCTGGGTTTTTTTCACTTGAATTACAATGAAAATTTCACCAGGATATTAACTATTATTCAGAAGTATATTTTTGTGGTGAAAAATATTTAATTTTGTTGATCTAGTACAATTTAATAAATTCACTATTTTGCTTATAAATCTTTCATAAATTATACTCCAATTAACACTCTTACAAAGGGTTTTGATCAAATCTTTGTTTGCCTTAGGATAAATGCCTTCATGTGAAACTACTATGTCAAAACGCATGTATCTCTTTCATCCTCTTAAAAGGTTGGGCCAAATTATACTCTCAGCAGCAGTGTATGAAAAAGCTTACTTTGCTGGTACTAATGTTTTTATAACCTGGCTGTATGACTATGAGATCAGTGTTGAAAGAACTTTGAGCAAGAAGGCAGAGAGAGACTTGATGAGTTGATTTTTCCTTTTCTCCCTGATGTGGCTTCAGCCCTTGGGAGGAAACATAAAAGTCCACCTCATCTTTGTAGAGTGTCCCCTGCTGAGACCCAAATGATTCTGGAGGATAGCTGGCAAATGGGAGGCTGTGGGCTTAGGGACACACTGTGGATTCCTAAAGCTGCTCACTCTGGCCAGACCCCAGGATTTGTTTTGGCACCAGTCTGTCCCTGGACTCCTCCTCAAGTGTGGCTGAGGCCAGGTTCCCATTGGTAGATGCTCTAGTTTTCAGGGGGCTTCAGATCAACACCTTCATACTCCCTGAGGCGTGCTGAACCTTTGGGAAGGCAGGAAAGGAGAACTCACTCAAAATAGCAGAATTAGCCCGTGGACTTAAGAGGGCTCAGAGTTGATGGGACATGCGATTTTCTGTGTCTCCTTGATGGTAGCTTTTAGGTGTGAAACTTGGGTTATGCGTTTGTCACATCTACCTTGATTCTGATGCTTTTGAAAGTGAAATTTCATAACTTGCTCCTCTGTGTATTCAAGTATTGGTAATTGGTGTCACTTCTATGTTATATTTATTTGGTGCAAATGCCTAAGTAAGCATAAAACCTGGTACAATACTGAACAGTTAGTCAGCAGAAATCCATGAGAATCTTGTTTGGCACATTTGATATAATGTGTTTTTCTGCATTATTTTTTTAGGAAAGTTTTTTTTATAGGTCACTGTTTTGACAAGCTACTGGTGCATGGTGATTTGCCAGCAAAGTTTACCTTATAATTGCAATGTTTGATACAGAGAATTTTTAAAAAGTGTGTATGAGTGTATCTTAAATATAAACTTATAGGCACAATTTCTTAAATTTTCTGAGTCATAAGATTAATTCTCTTAATTTAGGAAGCTTACCTGATTTTGTGCAAATATAGGAATAATTTATTAATTCAGCACTTTAGCAAGTGATCCACTGAGAAACTGCTGTATGTTTTGTAAATTTATCAAAGTCAAAACTTTTCCCAAACACAGCAGGAATTTTTCTTTCATTTTCTTCTTTCTCACCATCTTTCAACCATACCTCCACTCTGTGCCCCCAAGAAAATCATGATTTTAGGTATATTTAATACAAACCAAAGAAAACAAAATAGGTATTACTGTTGATTTTTTAAAAAATACACTTCAAGGACATTTTCTAATGAAATTAGAAGCAAAAACTGAAACTTGTTCTTTATTTTTTTGACTCTACATAATTGAATTTATTTCTAGTTCTTATCAACTTAGAAAACTCAGGGATAAAGAATAGTGAAAAAACAAATGATGAACCAAAGAATATTTGAGAGGCCATATGAACTACCTAAAAATTCTTGTTTTATAGATGTGACAACCAAGACCTCTTCCTTGGAGAATTTTCACATACAAGATCAAAGTTTTTTTCTACTGCACAAAACAAATGTCACAGATTTGATTGACTCTGATGAATTCTTTGTGAAGCACTTTTAATATTTGCATGATGAAGTTGAAATGCTGTTTTTCCACTAATTATCTTTGGGCTGTCATTAACAAGCTTAGTTTTGGGCATTTAAAACTTTGAGCATTTTTTCTGCAATTGTTCAGGAATGGAAACACAGTATGAGAATCAAAGTGACATGTGTTTGAAAACGATCTACAGTTTTAAATATGTATATTAAGTACAGTTATTTAGAGAAAGGTTTAAAAAGACACCCCTCACTAATACATAAGTCACTCTAGATCCTCAAATACTTGAAACAGATTTTTAGAAACTAGGCACTAATATCCCAAAGGGCTCCTCTGAAACAAAAGCTCTATTAATGGACTTTCTGTGACAGAAGCTAGAAATTGATTCCCCCTACATTGTAATCCAGGCCTAGCAGAGAGAAAATCATGGATCAATTTATGAGAAGTACTTTCATGGAAAAGTTGGAACTTTTATCAAATAATTACAGGTAGATCAATCCACTCCAGTATTTGTTTTCCTGATACATGATTTTTGTGCAGAAGGGAGTTGAATTCTTCAGAGACACATGAGAATCTTTTATTCCCTATAATTGTGATTTTAAAAAATTACCACTGTTCATTATATAGCTTTTTTAAAAGAAGTTATGCATTATAAAAAGGGACTATAAGAACTTCAATACATTGTATGTAAAATTGTTGATGAATTAAAAATGATGGTTAATGAAAATCTATGATAACTGATCATTAATAATGGAGAAAGCAATCAATTGAAGGAAACAATTTGAGAGCCTATTGGTTCTCAGTAGGCAGTGGGAGCCTATTGGTAGCCATATCTGAATGCTGAGGGAGGTGGATGTTGGCTTTTCAAGTTCTCTAAGTGAGTCTGCTGATAGGCAATATTTAAAAACATCTGTATTCTGTACCTGGCCACCACCTTTGTTTTTTCCCCTGCTAGTCAATGGATGAAAAAAATGTGGGGGCTTCTTTAAGCTCAGGAAATAAGGAAATAAAACAAACAGAACTTCAAAATGTTTAGAATGTCAAACCATGGCTTTTTCTAACATCTAAGAAAAACAAATTATTTAGAATTAGGAACAAATTGTTCAGGAGAATGTTTATTCTTTAAATGCAACAAAGGCTTAATGCTCTGCATTTTTCCATGAAGGAGTCTGAATGCAAGATATCCATTAAAAATGTACTGGAAAGAAATTCCCAGAATGTAAGAAGTTACATTTGGAGAAAGAAATAATTTTTAAGTGTGAAATGATTGTGCTCATTAAAAGTAAGAAAGGTATAAAATACATTCAGAATTTCATATTTTAATGTTCTCTACATCTCTATCAGCTCTGTCAAGACTGTAGGGAAATTTATTCTAAATGGTCAGTTAATCAAACCTAATTTAAGATACAAGGCCATATCTTAGGTTATTGTAACGAGGCCATTGACTCTGCCCAGCTTGTATCTCCTCCACATCCTACCCTTCTGGTAGTGGCCCCTTCCTCCCTTTGAAGAACTGGTCAACCCTGTTCCAATTTTTTGAATACTAAACTTATACTTTCCTTCCCCTTAGACCATG